>WBNO01001131.1:83943-114309 GCA_013400575.1 Peucedramus taeniatus | reverse complement strand
GGGGAATGGCCCGCGGAGAACGGAGCGGTTGCAGAGGACCCTCCCGGGAAGAGCCAACGGGGGCGCGGGTCGCGGCGGGGCCAATGGGTCTGGGGAGGGGCGGGGCCAAAGAGTCCGTGAGGGGCCGGGCCAGGCGCGGAGCCGCGGGTTCGAGTCCTGGTGTGCCCGGGCGCTGCCCCCGCACACTCCTGCCCTGTCCCGCAGAGCACAAGCTGCTGAGCGCCGGCCCCACCGAGCCCTGGTCCATCCGCGAGAAGCTCTGCCTGGCCTCCTCCGTCATGCGCAGCGGCGACCAGAACTGGTACGGGAGCGGGGAAAGCGGGCGGCTTGTGCAGAGCAGCGGGGCACGGCACCCCGCTGCCTCTGTTCTGAACAAGGATGCGGTGTGAGAGGTGTTGAGGGTGTACCTGGACAGGCATTTTGTTGCCTTCATAACTGCTGTGTAAAAGTAGAGGTGTGTTCATCAAAATGAAGAGCCTTGAGAGGTGGAGAGGGGCTTTGGACAAGGACATGGAGTGTCAGGACAAGGGGGCTTCAGATTGACAGAGGGAGGGTTAGGTTGGAGATCAGGGAAAAGTTCTTTACTGTGAGGCATTGGAAAGGGTTGTCCAGAGAAGTTGTGACTCCCCATCCCTGGAAGTGTCCATGGGCAGGTTGGATGAGGCTTGGAGCAACCTGGAATAGTGGAAGATGTCCCTACCCATGGCAGGGGGTTGGAACAAGATGATCTTTAAGGTGCTTCCCAACCCATTCTGTGATTCTGTGTTCATGATTAGATGAGCTGAGTTGTGGACACCAAAGATATTTGGCAACAAATTCCTGTGCACTGAACCTATAGCTGTATTTTACTGTATTTTTCTCCTCACTAAAGTAAGGGTTTTGTGGAAATGTAATCACATAACCAGATGCAAGAAACTTATTTTCAAAGTAAAGGAGTGAAATTAGTATTTATTAGAAGCAGGTAAATATTTTTGACACTTGTACAACTCCTTGTTGTGTTTGTCACGTTTAGCAGGATTATTCAATGATATAAAGAGGAGGTTTTCATATTTTCTATGCATGTTGGTTGGGGGAGAAGGTAAATTGATGGTGACTTGTCATTTCCTTCCCACAGGGTCTCAGTCAGCAGAGCCATCAAACCTTTTGCAGAGCCAGGACGCCCACCTGACTGGTTTTCCCAAAAGGTAAGACACTGACATTTGAATCTTGGACACCAAATCTCTGCACAGTCAGAAAAGCCATACTGAGAATGAATTTAGGATTAATTGTTCCATGCTTTATCCAGTACACAGTTACTAAGTAAGGCTAACTAAAGAGATTCTTCACCAGGCATGTGATTAAGCTGTGAAATTCCTTGCCTCAGGAGTTTGTGGATGTCCCTGTATTTTGGTGTGTCCTGCTGTTTGGGCAAGCAAACTGTCCTCTGACTTCCTTTGTTTTTTCTCAGCACTGTGCATCTCAGTACTCAGAGCTCTTGGAGACCACAGAGACCCCAAAGTGAGTACAAAGTCTGACCCCAGCACAGCCTGCAGCAGCTGAGGGGAACTCGTGGGTTCTTACAGCAAAGTCCTTGTCACTGTTAAATTGCTTTCTCCCTCAGCCAACTCCTCCCAAAAGGAGCATTTCACAATGAGAAAATTTAGGTGGAATAGCTATTGTGGGACAGTGGGATCAGGGTTTGTCAGATGGGAAAGATAATATTTATTTGGCTAGAATAAAACACTGCATGTTAGTCTTACTGATCAGAAGCTTTACACAAATTTATCATTCAGAATAGGGGTGGGAAAGAGAAGGAGTGAGAAGGGAGATGTTTTGTATTTGTCACTATTTTGCAGTGGTTTGTTACAGTTTTCTTACCAGTATTGTCACTACAGCTCTGTGATCTCATTTATTTACTGCTCCTAATTCCAGGCTTTTTGTTTGGGGACTTCACACAATATTAACTTAAAAATTGGATGTTTAAAAGTAGTATTTGTATGCAACTGATTTGTTTGTGAATGATCTTCAGTACTAGAGTTGCAAAATCAAAGGGCTTAGTAGAGTTAGTGAAAAAAAAATAGATGTTTCTTCTTGGGGAAAAAAGAATTTTCTCTTGAAGTGGAAGGATTATTTTCAGGTTGAGAATTTTTGGTGGACTTGCATCTTTGATCTGTTCCTGAAGACTTTAACACTGGGTGAATTAGCAAAAATATGCTGAAGAGATTGTTTGAACATTGTGCTGTCCAGTATAATTTAAGGGAATTGGAGAAAGNTGCATGAGCATGAAGGACGGAAAGCAGCCATTTATGAAAGAGGAACTTAGTTTCCTTGTGGTTTGTGTCTGAGTTTTTCTTTTCTCTTAATCTGTAGAAGAAAACGTGGTGAGAAGGGAGAAGTTGTGGAAACAGTGGAAGATGTTATTGTGCGGAAACTGACTGCAGAGCGGGTTGAGGAGTTGAAGAAAATTATTAAAGAAACACAAGAAAAATACAGGTATATGACAGAGGTGTTAAAATGTTGCACACCTGAGAGTCCCCTCTTGAAAAAGTAGTCCAGGTGGGATGGTGATTGGGGTGAAAATGCTGCTTAAGGTGTCCAGTTCAGTGATCAGAAAGTAAAAAGATTTTCTGATTACAGGCAACTCAAGAAGGATGCAGAGCTGATCCAGGCTGGACACATGGATAGCAGACTGGAGGAGCTGTGCAATGAGATTATGATGTGGGTTATTTGATTATTTCTTCTGAGATTGTAGTTTCCTGACACTCTGTCTGTCCAGCATCTCTTGCTGCACATAGTTTGGGTTAAGAGAAATGGGGCAGGTGGGCAAATGCTTTGGCTTCTGAGGGGGGACAGCTTGGACTGGGGGATACTAGCTGGTCTGGAACATCCTTTGGAGTTGCTCAGTAAAGAGCTTGGCCATGGCTTGCAGAACCATGTTTGCTGCCTCCCTTCTGGCAATCACCTGGAAGAGAAATTTCCTGCCCTGTGTGTCATCCTCTGGCTCTGCTGCTTGCCTTGGGGGATTTGAGCCTGAGTCCACAGGAGTGGTTTGATGTTGTCTGGAGATGACAGGGTGGGCGTAGTAAAAGGCATTTTCAAGGGGGAATTAAGGGGAACTGAGACACCCTGTGACAGCAGGTTTTTGTTCTTTGTACAGAAAGAAAAAAATGGAAGAGGAGGAGGCAGAAGTCAAGAGGAAGGCTACAGATGCTGCTTATCAGGGTAAGCTGGAAATGAGGTGCCTTTGTTTTCCTCAGACCAATGCATATATTCATGAGAACATTTAGAAAATACAGAAGTCTTGTTAAGACTTGCAGGAGGAATTCCCTGACCCTAGAGTTGGAGAGAGAGGCTGTATTCTCTTTCCAGCACTATATTTGTAACAGAGTAAAAGGCAGAGGCTACTGAAAAATGAACAAAATCTTCAGGAAAGGTGTATCCAAGGGAAAGCAGGTTTAGTAAGGAGCTCCGTGTTAGAATGTCAGGCTTTTCACAGCTTTAGTTTCCCCTGGTCACTGAAGATAAAAGGAAGAAACGTTTATTCTGAATATTTAGTTCTTCATAACTCTTGGGGCATTTAATTGGGTGGTGGGAGTGGTGAATATCCAACTGCTAGAGAAACCTGCAGCTGAAGTGCATTACCCACAGTTAGCATTATTTGGGCACTGAGCCTAGTGGGGTGCAGGAAATTCCTCTAACATAAATTGTTCTCTTAAAATTCTCCAGGATAAAGTCAGAGGTAACTCTTGGGGACTGTCCATGATGGAGTCATGGAATCTCACTTTAGTTTCTGTTCTCTTCCAGCTCGCCAGGCCATTAAGAACCCACCTCGAAGGCTCACGGGGGTGATGGTTCGTTCTCCTGCAGGCTCCACCTCCCCGGGCGGGGATTATTCCCTCGGAGATCTGTCCCAGCCCGCTGGGGATGAGGCCAGTCCAGGGGTAAGGATCCTTGGGAAAGCCCAGCTTGGGACATGGGGCTCTGCATCCATCACAGAGAAGGGGCCTGGGGAGAAGCCCTTGCCTTGCTTTGCAGACTTCAGGTGCTGTAGTGTGGTTGGTGACAGCGCTGCTCGCGATCCGCGTCCTCTTCCCTGTCCTTGGTGATCCGGTGCCTGGATCAAAGGCCGTGTAGGGGCATCAGTGGGTTGGCCAGGCAGTCTGTGAGTGCCTGGGAAATGGCTCTGCAGGGCAGGGAAAGGGTGAAAGCACATGCCTGGAGTAGGGGCAGTGAGTGAATGGAGTAGGTGTCTGTGGTGTGCTGGATCAATGCTCTTGGGGGAAGCAGCAAGTGGGGCTGGTCCGTGTGGTGGAGTGTGGCTTTGAACAGTGTGGTTTTTCTCTTTCTCAGGTCACGCCAGGGACATTGCCCAGCACCCCAGTTGCCTCCTTCATTGGAATCCCTGACACCCCTCCAGGCTCTGCTCCCCTGGATGCCCCCATGACCCCAGTCACTGATGATTCACCCCAGAAAAAGATGCTAGGACAGAAAGCAACTCCGCCTCCTTCCCCTCTGCTCTCAGAGCTGCTGAAGAAGGGCAGTCTCCTGCCCACAAGCCCCAGGCTGGTATGGAGCTCTCTGCTCATATATGCAAGCACACAAACAATTTGCTCTCCCACTGAAAAAGGGGGATCTGCAAAGAATTTTAAAAAATGTGCAGTTTTGTGAGAGTCCCAGCAGAAGTGATAATCTGAGAGGTATAAATACCCCTTGTGAGCTGCAGAGGTGAGCCCCTTTCCCAGCAGGACTGCAGGGCTCATGCAGCAAGTAGGACTGGCTGTCCCCTCAGTCATAAGGAGTTGGAGTTGCAGGGTTTGCTAGAGGAAATAGTTCTCCTCAGGGGAGGGAACCTGTTAGTCAGCATCATCCCCATCAGCCTCCGTGGTGTTCCTGGTGATTCCTACACTGTGCTCACAATTCTTTACACCTTGTCAGGAAGTCGTGTTTCAATATTTTAATGTGTCTTAGTACAAGAGTAGGGAATCCTTGAATGGCATTTATGACCTCTACTGAAGTGCTTCAGTTTTTTCCTAATTGTAGACAGTTACTAAAATCACTGTGATGAGAACCCACTTGTGGTGTTAGTGACTTGGGAAGTCTTAGGAGATGCTGACACTGTTCAGAGCCCAGTCTGAAGACAGCAGCCATCAGCCTGCTTGTGACACTGATTCCCTGGGTTAGTGCTTGTGTGATGGAGTAGGTGTGTTGCTGTTGACTTTTTTCTTCATAGTAGTCAGATGGAGGTTTTTTTTTGTATTTGTTAGCCTGGGTAAATGTTCCATGGATTTTGTGTTTGCAGGGTGTAACATAAAGCGGAGCAGGGAAAGGTAATGGCTGTGGAAGGCCGAGTTTTCTTTGTAGGAACAGGACTGGTTTGCATCTGTTTCAAGGTCCATCATAGGTTCACTGTGTGACCTTGATCAAGTTACTTTCCATCTTGGTACTTCTGCTTCTCTCAATATTTCTGTGCCATCTCAGGGTCTAGAGAGACTCGTGCACAGGATTATGAGGTGCTTGAACAGAAGAACTGTGATAGAGCAAATGATGCACTTGGCCTCACCTCAAAGGAAGGTGGCACTGCAGCTGTGTTACAGCTGAAGAACAGCAACAGTTTCAGACTGTCATATTCTGCACTTGTGTGAGGGGCCTCAGGCAGGGACTAACCTGAATAAAACCCAGCAGAAGAAATGCTGGGACACCAGATGCTGGTCCTGTTCATGGAGGTGCCCATCTGGCAGAGAATCACTGGTGTGGTGGTATCTCCAGGAACTTCAGTCTCATCCTCCTTTGACAGGTCGGTGAAAATGAAATGGCAGTGGCTTCTGGTCACATGAACAGCTCTGGAGTGCTGCTGGAGGTAGGAAGTGTCCTTCCAGTGCTGCACAGTGGGGAAATGCAGTCAGCACCTGGTGCTGTCCCTGCATCTCCAGCTGCTTCAGGTAACTCGGGGCTCTCCCTGGACAGTTCTCCCTTAAGATGTACCTTCAGACTGTTCTGTGGATTTTCTTGGGGGGAAAATGATGTCTACCTGGCTGGTTTGGGGGCTTCCCTATCAGTTGTATTCCTATTTCTGTAGCCCCTGTCCATCTCACCCCTACTTTTTAAGGAGACCCTAATCCTTAAAAGAGTGACTGAAACAACTCAGCTTGATCCAGTCCTGATCCATGCATGTCTGGGTTTGACACTGGCTATACCAGGCATCTGAGTGTACAAAGAAAAGTTTGTTCACAGGGAGTTGGGGAAAAATTATCTAGATCTGATTTCTAATGTGTCAAACACAGCTCCCTGTGGATCTAGAGAACTCATGTGCCTTCTCTCTGCTGTATCTTAGAGATCTGTTGAGAGTTAGACCACTGAGCTCCAGAGGAAGTTCCACAGAGTGGGGGTGAGGGGAACAGTGCCAGACTCTGCATTGGGCTTTTTCAGAACAACCTGCCTCTGGAAGTTTTTTTTCTCAGCTCCTGCTGACCAGTGATTTAATCACATTGTCTGCAACTGAGAATTTATGTCATTCATTCATATAGAATTCCATACAAGTAATTTTGCCTTCCTTATCCACATCTGGTTTTTTAAGACCTGTTAATTTGGTTGAGACAGTTCAGTAAATTCAGACTGAAAGTTACAGGTAAGATGAATGGCAGCCTTTGATATAAGAGGAATTCTCCAGGAAAAACCTGCAAGGAGATCCCCTCTGCTCCCTTCCAGCTCCTGTGACAACTGTTTGTCTTGGCTTATCTTGTGTGGCTCTTTCAGCACTGTTTTTCAGATTTCCCATAATTGTTTTGGGATGAGCCTTTGGAAGGGTATCTCTTTGCATGTGTGTCTTAGTCTGTCCAGCCCTTACAGTGAGTGCAGTGTTCTGCATGATTCTGCCTCAGTGCACACACAACAGGAGTCGTGCTTTTTTTGGTGCAGGTTCTCTGTACAGCTTTTGGGACTCTTTATAGGTATCTCTCCGTGTCTTTTCCCAGAAGAAGCCACCGGGCAGTGAAGAGCCCAGTGGTGGCTTTGTGGACTTCAGTGGTGGCTGCTTCTTGCTCATGTGCTTTTCCCTTCTGCTCTCTGTTAGGTGCTCCTACGCTTTCCCGGCTTTTAGAAGCTGGTCCTGCACAGTTCACCTCACCTCTTGCTTCCTTCTCCGCTGTTGCCAGCGAGCCTCCAGCTAAGCTCCTGCCACCCCCAGTAGAGCCTGTGTCCCAGGCCACTATTGTCATGATGCCCACGCTGTCAGCACCAGCCGTTGTGCCACCAGCTGCAGCTGCAGAGAGCGTAGCCACAGGTGCGTTCCTGACTACGCACTCAGAGGTCACGTCCCGCTGGAGAGCAGAACCTCCCGTGGAATCAGCGCCCTGCCAGCTCTCAGCTGGGCTTTATCACCTCAGACTGACCATCCTGGCCAAAAAGGATGGTTATGGCTGGGTTCTGGAGTAAACAGATGGTTTTAAACAGGGTTTGCTGGGTGTGGGTGGGAGGTGCTGATGATTTGCTGGACTGCGGTTCAAGGGTTGGAATCTCACTTTGTGTCTCCTGTGGGAAAGCAAACTCGTATTAGTCTTTTATTAATCTAAGCTGTGGTGGGGTGGCTGGGCCTGGGATACTTGTGGTTGGTGCTTGGTCTTACCCACTGCAGTGTTTGTTTATGTGGGGACTTCTCCAGCTTGGTCTCTGACTGTCCCTCTCATCCTTGTGCAGTGAGCCAGCCAGAAGCCTGTGTTTCCATGGAGGCAGTGTCTGATTCCCATACTGTGACAGTGTCCATGGACAGCAGTGAAATATCAATGATCATTGATTCCATCAAGAAAGAGTGCCTGGGTTCTGGGGCTGGCAGCACTGCAGGATCTTCCAAAGATCACTGCATGGATGGGAAAGAAGATCTGGATTTGGCTGAAAAAATGGATATTGCAGTGTCCTATACGGGGGAAGAGTTGGACTTTGATACAGTTGGAAATATTATAGCCATCATTGAGGACAAGGTAAATGGGGAAAGCAGAGTGCCAGTGCCTTTTGCTCCACATTCAGTTGGGTTAATCTCAAAGGATTGCTGCTCACCAATTTAGTTTAAACAAGCAAGAAATAACTATTCCAGAATGCACATTCTCACCATCATTTTGCAGATCAGTAGGAAAGGACACCACTGCTGCCTGTCTGACACTGGTGCTCCTCTTCAGAGTACAAAAAGAAATGTCTTTCTTCCTTGGAGGGTGGGGTTTGGGTCATATCTCTGGCAGACAGCTGAGCATTGCTCACAGAATCCTTTCCAGGAGTGCCATATTTCTGAAACTGAAGCTTCAGGAGAAACTCTCACGGGGAGTGATACAAATCTGGCTGCAAAAAAGGCAACTTTGTAAACAGAGTAGACTGGGATTTCCACAGTTGTCTCTGTAGCAAATAACATGAACTTTTCTTTAATTCCTTTTTCTGACGTCGGCCTGCCCTGCTGTGTTGTTTTGACAATAAAGGTAGACGACCACCCTGAAGTCCTGGATGCAGCAGTTGTTGAAGCTGCTCTGTCTTCTTTCTGCGAAGATACCGATGACCCTCAGACCCTTCCTGGCCCATGGGAGCACTCGATTCGTCAGGAGCATGAGAAACAGGCCCAGATGCCACAAGTGTCTGTGACTGTGAAGCAGGAGAGACTGGAGTGTGAGGAGCCAGAGGCAAAGGGAATTCGAGACCTAATGGGCATCAGTGAGCTGGGGTCAGAAATAAAGACAGAACTTGCAGAGCAGGACCAGAGTCAGCTGGGCCCTGAAGAAACCATACCAGCAACTGCAAGAGTGACAGAAACTCCAGAGCTTAGAAACCAAGAGATAGAAGAAGATCAAAGAGCAGCTGTAACATCAGGAGAGACTTCTGAAATCAAGATAGAGTCATCCCAGGGAGAAGATGTAGTGCTCAATCCAGTGAAGACAGAGGTATGTGGTCTCCAGAGGCTGCCTGGAACTGGTGTGGGGAAAGAGAGGAGCAGTTGTGGCAGGTAGGAGCAAAGTGTAGAGGAAGGATGAGTGCTGGGTTGAAGTGACCCTTCAATGAATGTGACTGACTGTTTTCCTGGGAGTCAGGCTGCTGATGTGCAGAGCAGCTCTGCTTTAGGCAGTACCTTTGTGTATCTCCCCTCACCCATGTGCAGAATTGCTGCTGGGAAGGTGCTCAGTGAACCTCATTGCCTGGAGTTAGGTTAGGGTGAGTGAGATGTGCCCACACCTTCACTGAAGTAAGCTGACACAAACATCTAGATTTGTGCATTTCTCTTCCCTCCAGACCCCACCTGATGATGATTCATCCCCTCCACAAGTCCCAAATGTGAGTGAAGACTCCTCACAGGCTGATGTTCAGCACAAATTTGAGCTGTCAGGTAACTTAATTCAGCTAGGAAATCTTTTACATACAACATTATTAGCTGGATAGTTGTTAGTTATCTGGTTCAGGTTTTTTGGGGAGGAGGGAGAAAAGATACCTGTAGGAACAGTGGTAATTACTGCAGGACAGTAGGCGTTGGTGCAGGAGCTTTTGTAGGAAAGGCTGCTTAGGAGAATCAATCTTTCTGCATTTCTTTCTTTTACAGAGTCAATGAAGGAGGAGGCCCAAGCCCTGTTTAGGAGTCAGATGAAGGTAATTCCCTGTTGGTTTTAGTCATCTTGAGTTTATTAGCAACATCTTGCTGCTGCTGTCTGCTGAAAGGCAAAGCCTGTGTTCAGCTTTCTGCACTGGGAAGTGAGCAGTCTGCAGCTGAAGGGGAGATGGCTTCAGAATGTAAAGGTGTTTGTGTTTGTGCTTCTGGGTCTGTGGGGACAAGCAGGGCAGCCTGGAGAGACTGGGATTTTTTTGGAAGTGCCTGTACAGTTGTCAGCAGCCTCACAAGAAAATCACTTTGCTCACAGAACCATAGTTGTTTTGGAGCCTCTGAATGGCTGCCGTAGCTGGCTGTGCCAGCTGATGGACTTTGTGTTTCAGGATGGGCAGGGTGAGGAGGATGATGAGGACGGTGCCAGTGAGGCTGCCAGCTTGGAGGAACCCAAAGAAGAAGACCAGGGTGAGGGGTATCTCTCAGAGATGGATAACGAGCCCCCCGTGAGCGAGAGCGACGACGGCTTCAGCGTCCACAACGCGCCCTTGCAGTCGCACGCGCTCGCCGACTCCATCCCCAGCAGCCCAGCCTCCTCCCAGTTGTGAGTGTCAGGGCACACAGGGACTGGAGGATTCACATTTCTGGTCTGCTGATTGGGTCCTAAGGGAGAATTTGTTGATGATTTGTTTGGTTCTTGCTTATAAGGGCATGTGTGCAGACAGCACTCCAGTACCAGCTCCCACTTTTTCTTTCTGTCTTTGGCGTGGATTAACATGGGCATGTCAAGGACAAAACAAACCACGAGTTTTCTGCTCTGAGGCAGTGATCAGACTCCTGAAGGAATTATGTTCTTCTCTTCCCAGCTCGGTGTGCAGTGAGGACCAGGAAGCGATACAGGCTCAGAAGATCTGGAAGAAAGCCATCATGCTGGTTTGGAGAGCAGCAGCTAATCACAGGTGAGTTTGATATCTTGTCAGAAAGAAGTGACTAATCCTAGACAAGTCTCCACTCTCCCATCTCAGAGGCTTATCTCTCTTGAGAGATGATGAATCATATTGTTACAGACAAATGAACAGGAGAGCATGAAACAAATATTTACCAGCAAGGACAGGCACTGAGTGGACTCTTTTTCTCTGCAGGTATGCCAACGTTTTCTTACAGCCTGTAACTGATGACATAGCACCAGGCTACCACAGCATCGTGCAGAGGTGAGTCTCTGCAGTCTTCTTTTATCAGAGCTTTGTATGTTTGCATGTTTGTAGGGATTTCTGGCAGGGACAATGTAGTTTTTGCCTGCTGTGCAGACTTGGAAAAGTATTCTTTTTCTGACATGATTCAGTCAGAAGCAGGTTTCCCCAAGAACAGTCATCCTCAGTAACAGGCACATGTTTGTACACAGTCCTGACTTTGAGTGAAGTACACTGACTTACACAGAACGTTTTATCAGTAAGGTGGAACTGATCCGTTTCTCCCAGTTTCTATCCAAGAGCAGGATTTAAGCTTTGGAATTCCTAGAAGCTGTTCTTTAATGAGTATTTTTTACTGTCCCAGATGGTGGACTTTTCTGGAAGAATTACCAGAATCCTCTGCTAGCTGCTGAAATCTCTTGTAAACAGCTCAAGCTCAGTGGCTGCAGCTCTAACTCCTTAGTTGCTCTGTCAGTGGTGCCTGGAGAAGGCAGATGCCTCTCCTGAGAGATCTCTGAGGCTGTTGTTACTATTCCAGGTAATTGGAATTAACTGGTAACTGCTGTCCAGGTAACTGCTGGACATCTTGTGTCTTCTGACCCAGGCCTTGGTACTGGGGAGCACAGCCCATGGGGGAGAACCTGTTCAGCTAAATTATATAGACACTGTAACTAAACAAGTTACAGACCCAGGGCTGTTTCCGAAGGACATGGGAAAGAGTTAAGCATTTGTGTTGCAATTTTGCCCGCATTTCTTTCACAGGCCAATGGATTTATCCACCATCAAAAAGAACATTGAGAACGGGCTGATCCGAACCACAGCCGAGTTCCAGCGGGATATTATGCTGATGTTTCAGAATGCAGTGATGTACAACAGCTCTGACCATGATGTGTACCACATGGCTGTGGAGATGCAGAGAGATGTCCTGGAGCAGATCCAGGTAAAGTACTGAGCTGAGGCAAATGCAGGACCATAGGTCTGGCTGTAAGACCACAGTTTCACTCCCAGTGTGTTTGAATGTAGTGGGTTCTGTCCTTCCCTGTTTCTCTCTCATGGTAGCTCAGGTGTTTGTGTTGAACTAGATTGTGGATGAGTTAAAAGTAACACAGCAAAATTTTTTATATGTTCATCCCAGACCAATTTCAAATGTAATTTCCTTCAGGGAAATGCTTAGGCCAGCAAGAACCAGGGTGTGGTTCAGGAACAGAAACGAGCAACAAGAACGGTGAATGACAGGGGACGCGATGGCTTCTTTGGGTGGCTGTGCTGGTTTATGTTGATACACAGTGCACATGAAACTGCCCTGTGAATTTATGCTATTTAAAATATCCTTTGAAGCAGAATGTACCATCTGGCAGGGCTGAGTTTGAATTGGGGTTTTGTAGTTCCTCGGGACTTGTGGCTTCTGAGGTAAATTGGGGAACTTATTCTGAGCAGCACACAAGGAACTGAAACTGCCTGTGACCCAATCATTCCCAGCCTGTGGTCTATGATAGTTAACTGACATGCACTTACTGAGCTTGTTTTGCCTGACAATCTTAACAGAGTGTGGTTTCCTTGCAGCAATTTCTGGCCACACAACTGATGATGCAAACATCAGAGTCAGGGATCAGTGCAAAGAGCCTGCGGGGGCGAGACTCCACTCGCAAGCAGGATGCTTCAGAGAAGGTGAGAATGCTGCACCCTGTGCAAGGGCACTTGGGATCTTCTGAAGAATCCCGAGATACTGCATGAAGTTCCCACACCAAGGAGGCAAAAGTTCCCACACCAGCATCTTCATGTGAACAAATTTTCTTTAAATGTGTCTATTGATTAGATTTCAGTTCTGGAGCTGTACAGCATTCCAGAGGCAGGTTGCACGAGTTTTTTCTGTAATCCAAATACTTCTATTACCTGTTTTTAAAAACAGGTGATACAAACTGTAGGGAAATGAACAGAGTATTGGAAGAGGTGTGAATACTCTTGGGCACGTGGTGTGACTCTTGGGGATGGGCCTGCAGGGCAGGGAGTTGGACTCAGTGATCCTTGTGGTTCCCCTCCTACTCCACAGATTCTGTGATTCTATGGTATGGCAGAAAGGTGAAGGGAATTGCCATATCCTTCACTTTCTAGTCAGGTTCTTAGAGCTAGAGAATCAGTCACCTCTGGTTTGCTGTGTAAAATACACCAGAGAACCTCTGAATTCCACACTGATCCAAGCAATGAAGATTGGTGGTTTTTTCTTCTGTAAAGACACGTGCAAACTTGATGACGTGATCTCAGGTACTCTCTGGTGCACACAACACTGTGACAGCAGGGGCTGCCTGCTTAGTTCTAGTGACAGCTGCACTGAGCAGGAATTGTTTGGTAGACCAGGAAAACTTGCTTGGCTGTGGAGGGAACATCCCTTTCCTGGCATTCTGGCTCTCGCAGTATCCCTCTTTTTGTCTGTTTTTACGTTCCTGCTGCATAAGACTGACGCCCTGCAGGAAGGGGAGTGGGGCACATGTTCCTCTATGCTCATGTGTGGGCTCAGTGCTTCTGTGTGGTGTGTGCATTTCCGTAGCTGATGCCTGATAAGTCCTTCTGTTTGGCCTTTTAACAGGACAGTGTCCCAATGGGCTCTCCTGCCTTCCTTCTCTCTCTCTTTGTAAGTATTGAAAGGCTCCAGCAGGTTCTGCAGTACTGCAGCCAGGTGCTCTGCTCCTTGTCTGGGTGATCACTGCACTGTCACAGCATCCTTAGCACTGCAGCAGGGTGTGTGTTTGACTTGGGGGCTGCACCACTGTGATCTGAGAAGAGACATCTCAGTCCCTTATTCTCAAAATGGGTGAGCGGGTGGGGCTTCAGTCTTTTCTTCTGGTTCCAAGTGTTTTTGTTTTGTCATCTGCTTTTGCTTTTTTCCATGACTTCTCTCCTGCTTTCTTTCCATGTAAGTGGGAAGACAAACCAAGTGGTGCAGTCCTGTAGTTCCTACATCTCTCATGTTTATACAGCTGCCCCTTCCACACGTCCGAGGCAGTACAAAAGGTCTTGGGAGAGTGAGGAGTCAGCTGTGTGTCCTTTATCCATTCCTGGTTCAGAAAGCAAATAAGACTCTGCAGAAATATCTTGCTCTGTGCCTGTGGTGATCTGGAAGTGTTTGGAAAAATATTCCCTCTGGGAAACCCCAAGTCTCTGAGTTACTGTGAGGAGAGAGAGGAGGAAGATGGAGAGCTGTCCTTATCTCTCACATGTATCTAAAGACAGAGGAGTACTCCAGGAGAGGCAGCAGATCAGCCAGAGAGAGGACCAGAGGAAGCTCTCAGCTCACCTTCTGCTCGTGGAAAGGAGCTGTGTGGAGGAACTAGGGAGCTAGTGCCAGGGTCACTCAGCTGGAGGAGCACTTCCCATAGGGATCAGCAGTTGATAAGGTAGGTTAGTCAGCAGTTTTCCTTTTCCCATCTTAAGTTAGAATCTGCTGCTTAAGAGAAGGCCTGCCCTGTCCAGGCTCCAAAAGCATCTGTCTGGGCCAGAGGTGTTGCCTCTCTCTGCCCTGGCCCCAGCAGTGCAGAGATGTTGCCAATCCCAGCACCCTGCTGTGTCCAGATCCAACTTTAGGTAGGTCTGCAGGCAGGCCTTGGCAGGGACAGCTTCCCTTTCTCCTGATGGGAAGGCATGAAAAGTAGTTGCCAGATACAGAATTCCCTCTGTCCCTCCCTTCCTCCCTCCTGCTGTGGGGTTGTGTAACTGTGTTTGTTTGCCTTGTGAGCAGGACGGAGGCACCAGAGGGCGGCGCTGCGCCATCGAGGCAGACATGAAGATGAAGAAATGATGCTGCAGACACAAAATCCCAGCAGAATTCCAGGCATCCGGAGCTGGAGTGCGAGCAGACAGCTCTTAACAGCTGTTGGAGGAGGAAGAAAAGCTGCAGGTCCATTTCTGGGACCTGGTTCACCACCTTCGCTTGCCCTTCTGGAAAGCAGTGTCTTGTCAGAATGTGTAACCCAAAGAAACTTCCCTAGAGGGGAAGACCAGCCCCCCTGCCTGTTTTAGGGCAGCTGTCTTGGGCTTCATCAGTGTTCTGGTGTTAGCTAGCAACTGGTGGCTCGTATGTACTGTAATGTGAAGTGTACAGATTTTTACTAGTGATGTGTAAATGTGATGTACATTAAAATCTGGGAACAAACCCGTGTGCAGTGTGCTGAGCATCGCAGCTCTGCAGGGAGGAGCCCTGTGGTACAAGCCTGGATCCCCACCTGGAATATCTGCAAATATCATTCTCTTCCAGTTATCCCTGTAGCACACATGCATGGCAGAGCTCTGATGTTAAGAGACAATCCATAAATCACAGGAATGCTGCACAGTGCTTGGATGGAGAGGAAGATTCCCTGCTTGAGTGTGTGAGGATACGGCACCACTGTGGTGACACTGGAGATCAAACCTTGAGAAGTTAAATACTGCAGCCTTGTTGGAGCTTTCCTTAGGAGAAAATGCATTGAAAAGGACTTGACATTCTTTCCCCAGAGCTCTGTGGAGGCTGCACTAGTCAGAGTGAAAATCTGTGATCCCAGCACCCGTAGGCAGCATTGCCAGTACCTGGTTTCACTGAGTTTGTGCACTGTTTCTACTGGGAATTACAGTCCTTTTCCTCAGCAACATGAAGGTTTAAGTTCTCTGCGAGAATTTCCAAGTCATTTTTTCTGCTCATATGACCTGAGATGAAACTTGCATGTTTTCTGCCCACGCAACCTTTCATGGGGGAAAAGAAAACAACAGAATGACACCATCCTTGATTGCTGCAGCAGCTGGGAGTGCTCTGCACCCCGTGCAGTGTGTCCAGGGTGCAGCTTTCTGGTAGACAGGTTTCAGGAAACTGAGTCACTGGGATTAAGACCAGAGGCATTGTTCCCTTATCCAGTAAGAGCTCTCAATTTTCACAAGTTCAGTGTTGAAGTTGGCTGTGCCTGCTGTGTCAAGTCCTGTGCATTGCTGAGGTGAATTTTCACCAGGAGTCACCTTACTGATGTGGAAATGCTGAAACTCCCTTGGATTGGTGATTGGTTAATTGCCTTTCGCTGCTAAACCCGGCAGCAAATTTCTGGTTTGAATTTTTATTGTTCTCAGTTCATAGCACAGAAAGTTACAGGGGCCTTTGTCTTTCATGCATTTTATGGAGTGATCTCAGTTAGGGACAAACATTTTAGCATTGCCTGTTGTTGCAGGACAAGGTAATGGTTCTAAACTAAAAGAGGGCCTATTTAGACTGGATGAAGATTTTTTTTTTACAATGAGGATGGTGAGGCCCTGGCACAGGTTATCCAGAGAAGCTGTGGATGCCCCATCCCTGGAAGTGTTGAAGGCCAAGATGGATGAGGCTCTGAGCAACTTGGAATAGTGGAAGATATCCCTGCCCATGGCAGGGGGGCTGGACCCAGACATCCTTTAAAGGTCCCTCCCAACCCAACCTGTTCCATGACTCTTAAGTTGGAAAGAACCTCTGTGCATTCCTTTACTTCATTTAGCTGCTCAGAGCAGGGCCAGCTTCAAATATTTACCTTATACCCAGTCAGAATCTCCTGTGCAGCTTGTTATCCCTGTCTCCTTTTACTGTTGGGCTCTGAGAAGAGTCTGGCTCCATCTCTGTAACACCTCTGCCCTGCCATTGTCTCTGCTGGAAAACTGAAGGTGCAGCACAGGAGAAGACCTTTCTCAGACCCTCTGGTAACTTGCTTTCATCACAGAATTGCTGTTCCTTCCTACCCTTGATTTCTTCTCCTAACCAGGTATTTTTCTCTCAGCCTTTTCTCTTTTCCCATGACATTTTAATAATCTTTAATGATGTTTAAGAGCTTTTAAATTCCAAGACAGGATTTTCTCTATGGAGCCTCATTCCCTCTTTCCCAATTCATCATCTCATGCTCTGACTACTTACTAATTCTCTTCTTCCTAATACTTTGTTCTAATCTGTCTGGTACAGAGCTGATGTTTTACTGTGCTGCATCTCCCAGCACCCACCCTTTTACAGGCAGATAAAACTGTCACCCCTTTCTGATTTCTTTTTAAATGACAAGTTACACGGCATTGGCTCAGTCACGTTATATTTAAGCTTCTTTAGGGCTCACAAATGAATCCCAGTGGGTTCTAAGGTTTATTCACTCTCAAATTGTTCTAAAATCTCCCCTGTTGACATTTTAATTAGATATCATCTCTCAGACCCATCCCAAGAGAAGGTCTCATGTGAGCTCCTCTGTGGCAACTGCTGATAATGATGATTAATTTGGTTTTTCCAACTGGCCCTATTTTCCACTGAGATGTTTGGCACTGATCGTGTGTCATCCCCACTGATCTGGCAGCTCTCTGCTTCTGATGTTTTTGATGAGGTTTTTTGTTTTTACTTGCTTTTATGTCTTTAGCAAATTGTTCTCTTTTTCCTTTTTTTTCTTTTTTTTTTTTTGCCTACTTTATGTGGATTCTACATTTCATTTATTAGAGTTCAGGCTTTTATCATTTTTCTTGTTTTGACATGCAAGTTCTTTTTAAAGGCTGTCTTTTTGATTTCTAACAGCTTTTTCCCAGAACAGCAAGGGTTGTGCAGTGTCTGATCTCTGCAAAGTGAACTAAAACTTTCCAATTTGAGAGAGGTTCCTTGCTAGTGACTTTTGTAGCCAACATAATTAAGAACTGTCAGGCAATTCTTAATTAAAGTTCAAGTCTGTGTCATTTTGTCCAGAACTGGTGTAGAGCTGAGCTGTCTGTGATTATTTCACTCATCATGTCTTGCACTAACGCTGCTGTTCTGCTCCCTGGCATCTTGAGTCTTCCAAGATTTGGTAAAACTGAACATAAGGCTGAAGATCTCTTTAATCTCATGCCCAAGTTCCCAGGACTTCCTGATTTTCAACATTTATCCCTCTGGAGGACAGAAGGATGAGCACAAGTGATCAGATTACCCCAGGCTGAGGCTTTTCTGTGCCTCTGCATGTGGCAGCTCTGCTGAGGCTGCAGGAGAGAGCTCCAGGCACAGGGTTTCTCCTCAGATGGAATCTCAGTTTGCCCAACTCCCTCACCTGGAAGCTGAGAGCAGGTAATGTTATCTCCTACCTCATCAAATTTCATCTGCTGCCACTGAAGTGAATTTTGAGAGAGATTTTGGAAGGACAGGCTTTCAGATCCCAACTCTGCTTGCAAGTTCACAAAATAAGCAAAGCAGTTTTCTCATCCCAGACCCAGTGGATTCTGTATTTCTCCCAGTTATGCACCATAAGCTGAATTTGGAGCTGTGCTAGCAGTCCTGAGAATGGAAAAGCCAATCAGTGAGAAATGTGCTTGTTTAAAATGCTGAAAAAATTAGGTTGTACATAATTAACTGAAGACTCTAAAGACAGTGTTAATTAATGGATAGAATTCTCCATAGGTGCAGCATCCAGGCAGCTCCATTCAGTGGCAAGATGCAGATTTTGTGACATCCTTTACTGCTGTACTGCAACACTGCAATCAATTCCCCAGGCTTAGAGGACTCAGAGTGCACTCATACAGTAGAAGACATTTAGGCATGGACTAATGAACAGAGATTAAATGAGTGGTTTTTTCCTTCTTAAGAGAATGCTGTTATTTTCTGCAATGGATAGAACTGTGACTGTGTGGTTTTAATTCTTCTGGCTCAGGTACATGAGATATCACCATCCAGATAAATCACACCTGTCACTTTCAAAACTCTGTCTCTAAGGTTTGGAGTAAGTTATCTCCAATATAAAAAGTTCTCAGGGGGTAGCAAGTGGAATTTCAGTGAGTTGTCCTTGGAGTCACCAGTTGTTCCCAACACTCAGCAGCTGAGGAGCCCCAGCAGGACTCGGTCTGAGCTTGCTGGATTCCTTCAGCACCTGAAATATGAACAATCAACAAAGCCATGTGCTCCCAGACAGCTCAGCATGCCCTGAGCAGAGCCACCCACTGACCAGGGCAGAGAGAGAGCACAGCAAAAGCACCAGAAAACCTGAAATTCAGTTGCTCTGAACAGTTTGTGTTGCAGAGCTGCAGCCCTGCCATGTGCTGTGTGGTGAGCTCAGGTGAAGGCTGCTCACCTCAGAGTCCTTCCCATGCTGTGGCCCTCCAGGGGTGTCAAGAAATGAGCTGGGCTTGGCAGTTCTGGATCAGGGTACAAAGAAATTGCTGTATTTTCATTATTTGCAGATGGGCCATGCCTGGACATCTGAGCTGGAATCTCCCATCAAGTCAGAGAACAGTGATTTCCAGTCTCTTCCTGACTGGGATTCAAGCTCGGATCTGGATGTGACAAGCTGGAGAAATACTGAAGAGGAGGCCATGGGGAAGCTAGAGGGGAGCAGCCAAGAGGCAGACCATGAGATGGAGCTGAGTGAGCCTCTCTGGAAGGATGATAGTGAAGATTGCCACAGGGCAGAGAAGCCATGTGAAAACGACAGTCTTCTCCAGTTCCTCTCGGAGGTAGGGCTGTTTGGATTACAGGAAGGTGGGCAGCATAGTTCAGGCCCTCCTGAAACATTGGGGTTTTCAGGGCCTGCACCATCCATACAAACAGTCTGGGGGCACAGCAGAAACTCTGGGTTCACTTTCTCCCCAGCCCAAGTCCAGCCTTTCCTCCCATTTGGAGCTCCCACTGCACCCAGGCAGCTGCTTTGCCAAAACACAGCTCACCCTTAAGCACAGAAATGTCAGTGAACTGACACTGTAATAATAACACAGGGCTTCATCAGATTTTGCAAGGATTCCTAAAAATGGAAAGGCGTTCGTGAGCGATTGCAAAAATAGCATCTCTGCTGTTTATTTCTTCTCCCTTTTGCCTTCACAATTTGAAGTAATAAATCACTGCCTTGCAGGTAACCCAGATGTTGGAATCTTTCTGCATTGGCAGCACAGAGTCATCTCAGACTCCGTGGGATTATTGTGGCTCGGGGAAGCTGAGTGATGAGGAGGAAGTGAGGTGCCAGGAAAAGACCACAAGAACAGCAGTCTCAGGAGCAGAGGAGAGTCAACTGCACATCCTGGCAAAAGATGAGGAAGAACACTTCCTGGGAAGAGAGGTAGGAGAGTGGTGATCCTAAAAGAGCCTCTGGCCCTGGGTGAGAGATGAGGCAGTGAAGGAAATCAGCTCTAGAAGAGATGGGAAGCCCCAGGTTCTGAGTGGGGAGACAAAACACACAGGAGGGAAACAGAAAAAATGTGTGAGGGAAGGGTGTTTTTTATGTATGGCTGTGTATCCTTATAAACAGGAAGCTTGTTACAGATGAAACCCTCAGATGTGAGTTGGAGGAATTGCTCCTTGGCAGTGTAAAGGTGACTCATGAGAGCTGGCAGGCTGCTCTCAGGTTTAAGGCAAGGTTGGAATACTTGCCTGGTTCTAATTGCTGTGTTTTGCAGCACAGCTTGGCTGGTTTCAGGCCCACGTGGCTGTGCCAGCAATAACCATCTGCCCCTGGGGACTGTCATGTCTTAGAAGCAGGCACTGTCTAGCCTGGGTTTGCATCAGTCCTGTGTTTGGGGGCTGTGGGCTCCCACCAGCCTGCTGGGTGTTCCTGGGAAAGCAGCACAGCAGTGCAGGAACAGGGCCATTTTTCCACACTTGTTCTCTTGCAAACTCAGGACACTGGAGACAAATAACCCCCAGGATTTCTCATGTTCAGCCAGGACAGTGAATTCCCAGCAGTTACTCCTGCTCTCAGCTGCTGTTGCTCCCATCAAGTCCCTCTCAGTTCTCCCAGTGATCACAGCAAACACAGCAGTGTCCAGTTTCTTTCTGAGAAGTCTGCTCATGCTCCAGATCTGTTTAGGATTCTGAGGTGTTCCTCAGAAATCCCACTGAGCATTTTACTGGCAAACCACTACAACAGCACCACTCTCCTTCCTGTCTGAGTCTATTCCCTGTCATTTTAACGTGGGAGTTTGTGAGGAAACAACCTGGTTGAACTCTAGGGGTTCCTGTTATCTGTATCTGCAGCTTTAACAAGCCTGAGGCACTCTTAGCTCAGCTCCTGATTTCCCTCCCTACATCCATGACTCTTCCAGAGAGCAGACACAACACTGGGCACCACTCAGCTCCACAGGGTTTGTGTCAGCCAGGGCTGGATGTCATCCAAGAGATCAGACACAGCTCCTGCTGGGAAGGTCTGAGTGAGGTCAAACAGCATCCTCTGAGTAACAGAGCAGGCAAGCTCCCAGCTGAGCCTGGATGCAGGAAAGGGATCTGCAGCAGGCTGGCTTCTAGAGAAAGGATTCAGGTAATGTGCTGCCATTTTAGATGTATCCTCTGTGCTCTGCAGGACGAGACTCAAGAGACACTTGGAGAACCATCTTTAGATGAGCTGCATCCACCTGAGATGAGTGCTCAGGCCCTGGATCAAGATGACAGTGACAGCACCTCTGCAGCCTCAGTGCTGGACTCCACAGGCTCTCCCAACATGCACCTGTAAGTAGCTGCTTCTGCACTCTTGCAAATGCAGCACAACAGAGTCATTTCCCTTGTCACACGTGACAACAAGTGCATGGCACAGGTCACATGCAGGAAGGTGAGACAGCCAAGCAGAGCAGGAGGGAAGGAGGTAACTTGTGCTATCTCTGGATTTGCTGGTATTAAAGGGTATTGATCCTAAGGTGAAGTGAGAAGAGTAGGGATTAAATAAGAGATTAAATGGAAAATACATGTTTTCTCAAGTCAGATAGGCCTGGTGTGAGCTGCACATCAGGCTCTGTCAGGCAGTGCACAGCTCCTTACCAACCCCTTTGAGCAGGTGCAGGTGTGACAGTCACATGCAGGCTCTGCCACATGTGTGATAACTTGGAACTTTCAAAGGAAAAACGTAGGATTTTGGGAAGAGAAACTTCATAAAAAAACACCTCAGTAAAGTTCTGATCTGCAGAGTAGCTTGAGGTTTTCTATCCAATTTGGTAGTCCTGCTCCTTATCTCAGCTTTGCTTTTACCTCTTGTCCTGCATCTTCCTGCACTCTGGATGTTCAGTTGTGCATTCTGATGCAGAACACTCCCACCATCACACTCAGAGGCTTTTTGTAGCTTCATCCACCTGGATGTGGTGGGTGCCAGCAGAACTGTCACCTCCCACTTTGTCTCGAGTGTGATGATGTGGCAGTATCTTCACTCCACAGGCTGCAGCCAAGCTGGAATAACCCCCTCCAGCACCTGATCCTCAAAAAAAAGCTCCTGTCCATCTGGAGGATGATAGCCAGCCACAGGTATGTGGGAGCGGAGGGCTCCATCAGCATGTCCTGAACACTCTGCCCTGAGTCCCAGCTCTGTGTCACCAGTCCCAGCTCTGTGTCACCAGTCCCAGTCCTCCCCTGCCAGGGGCTGGCCTGTTTGTCCAGGACTTTGCTTTGGGAACAGCTGCCTGCTGCAGAGCTGGAGAGAACACTGCATATTGATTTCCTCTGCTTAATGTGGCAGAAACCAAATGCTGCTTCCTACACAGCTGGCACAACACTGGCTGTGGCAGCAGGGCCAGCAGGGAGAGGCAAGCCCTGCCCCATGTTTTTAGTGCAGGGGCAGGCAGAGAACATTCTTTGTCCTTGTCCCTGTAGGTTCAGCAGCCCATTCCTGAAGCCAGTGTCAGAGAAACAAGCCCCTGGATACAGGGATGTGGTAAAGAGGTGAGTTTGTGGAGGAAGTGCTCACTGGCTGATTTCTCTCAGGTTGTTTTCTGTCTTCTCTGATTTCCAAAGGGCCAGTGGGATGGTTTCCTCCCTCCTTTTTCAGAGTTTGGCCGTCACCAGCATCTCCCACTGATTTCCTTCAGTAAAACTCCCTTCTGGGTAATTAGAACCTGGAAGCTTGCACTGACTCTGGAGCTGGTGGGAATTGTGCCTGGGCACAAAAAGGCATTGCATGGCTGGCACAGCCCAGGGACAGTCCCTGGGCAGGGGATCCAGGCCCTGCAGCTCAGCAGTCCCTTCTCCCTGTGCCTGGAATGTGCCTCAGGAATGCCCCCTCCTCACCCGCTGCGAGCGCCCCAGATGTTTCACTCTCAGCACAGAAGTGGGTCATAAGAATATTTCCCAAAGAGATTAATGGCATTTTTTTCAGAGCTGAATCATGTTCTATTCTGGTCACAGTTGTCCTCTCTGCAGCCATTCATTTTCCCATTCTGTCAAAATAAGGGAAGTAATATTTATTCCCTATCATGTTCCCCTTACCAGCACTGCTATTTTTGCTGGTGGCACCATTCGATCTTTAGGGGTTTTAATAGATACCTATTTTAGTAACTTTTCTTTCTCCACTAAGACCTGGACTGACTTCCTAAAGACTAATTACTGCTTGCCTTCTCTGGAGCTCAGCATCCCATTTTTTCCAGAGGTGACTGCTAATGACCTGCCAAGATGACTGGATAGCAAGTGTCGCATTGGCTGAACTCACTTTTGTCTGGCTCAAAAGAAAAGCCTTTCTCACTCCCCCCTGTGTGTCTCGAGCAATAAAATTGATTGAAAATAGCTGTGCTTTCAGGGCCACCCCGAAATGAGAACAAGCACTTTTATGCAGATCCCAAAGGATTCCAGGCCCTGGGTTGCAGTTTCATTCTTCTCCTCTTTGTCTTTTGCAGACCCATGGATTTAAGCAGCATAAAGAGGAGGCTGTCAAAGGGACACATCCAGTCCGTGATGCAGTTCCAGTGTGACCTGATGCTCATGTTCCAGAATGCTGTGATGTACAACAGCTCCGACCACCACGTGTTCCACGTGGCTGTGGAGATGCAGCGAGAGGTCCTGGAGCAGCTGCAGGTCTTGGCTGAAGCCCTGCTGTTGTCCAGGGACAGGCTGGAGTGAGGCAGAAGGTAACCAGCCCTGCCTGAGGCCTCTCTCAGCTGGAGCAGCATTGTCTCCGTGGGTCAGGGCATCTCCTGGGCTCAGAGGATGTGCTGCCATGGCCTCGGCTAGATCTCCTCGTCCCCAGTGCTGGATGCTGGGTGGATGGGTTGATTCAGAGCAGTTTTTGGGAGGGTACCCTGTTGGAAGCCTCCATTCTTTTTTGGGAAAAGCAGCGATGTAGCCGTACAGGGAAAAGAGTTCCCTGGGATGAAAAGCAAGGAGAAAATCTTGTGTGTGGCCAGGTGGATGAAGCGGGCGCAGCCGTGAGGGCGCCTGGCTGCACGCTGGGCACGGCAGCGTTCCCGAGTTCAGGTTGTTGTGTTGGGGCGGGTGGGTCCGGCGTTACCGGCACTGACCACACCCAATAAAGGCCCGTGTTGAAGCTTGCCCTGGCCTGCCTGACATTGGGACTGGGACTGGAACTGGGATTGGGTCCAGAACTGGGACAGGGTTCAGAACTGGGAATGGGACTGAGACTGGGACCGGGAAACGCGGGACGGAGCGCGTGACCGAGCGGTACAAACACCGCTCGCCATTGGCTGTCCCGGCTGTCTGTCACTGCCAGAGTGGGTCCGATTGGCTGTCAGAGAGCTCGCGGGCGGGCGTGCCGCCCGCGGCGCGGCGCGTGCCCCGGTAGCGGAAGCGGCCTGTGGCGGCCATGGCGCGGGAGAAGCCGGAGGCGGCGGCCGAGGCGGAGGCGACACCGGAGCTCTCGTACCGGGAGCAGCTCGACTTCCTGAACCCCATCGCGCAGCCGCTCGCGTCCCGCAAGCTCACCCGAAAGCTGCTCAAGTGCATCAGGAAAGGTCTGGCGGCGCCAGTGCGGAGGGGCCGGGTCATGGCGGGAGCGCGGGGCGGTCCCCACGCTGCGCTGCTCACTCAGCCCCTCACGCCATGGTTCTCTTGCAGCGACCAAGCACAAGCAGCTCCGCCGCGGCGTGAAGGAGGTGCAGAAGTTCATCAACAAGGGCGAGAAGGGGTAAGTGCTGCCCCGGCCCCGCGGCCCTGCGCGGCCCCGCCGGCCCGGCCGCTGACACGGCTGTCCCGCAGGATCACGGTGCTGGCCGGAGACACGCTGCCCATCGATGTCTACTGCCACATCCCCATCATGTGCGAGGACAGGAGCCTGCCCTACGCGTACGTCCCTTCCAAAACGGTGAGTGCTGGGGCGGGGGAGGAACCAGCCCTGCTGACAGGGAGCCCGGGCTGTGACCGGAGCCTTCCCGGGAGGTGCAGATCCGGTGCCCGAGTAGATAACTCGGTGCTTGTCCCTGACCGAGGCACAGAAGGAACAGGGGGAGGTGTAGGAGTGTTTCAGTGTGGAACCACAGAAGTGTTTGTCATGATGGAGTTCCTGCAGCAGCTCCAGTACAGAGCCAGCACATCTTTTCCAGCCTTCTGTGGGCTGGGGCCAGCATTTTGCAGACAGGGAATTGGGGGAGTAATCGGTGTCTTTGGAGCTTCAGCCCCGGTGCAGGCAGCTCTGCAGACCCACTCTGGGGAAGAATTATGGCCCATGAACCAGGTGCCAGTCCCTTCTGCCAGCCCAGCTTGCAGCTTGTAGGAGACAGGCTGGGAAAAGCTGCATGAAGTTCTCCCCTTGGGAAGGGACCTGGCCCTCCATGGCCTCCCTGTGTTCCCTCAGGACCTGGGAGCTGCAGCCGGCTCCAAGCGCCCGACCTGTGTGATCATGATCAAGCCCCACGAGGAGTACCAGGAGGCCTACGACGAGTGCCTGGAGGAGGTGTCGGCCCTTCCCCTGCCGCTGTGAAGAGCCGGGGCCGGGCTGTGCCCTGGCGGGTCGCTGTCCCTCTGCCTGGGGCCGCACGGCTGTTTCTGGGGACTCTGCCGAGAGGACTGATGGGGGGATGTTGAGCACTGTGGGGTGAATAAAGGTGTCCGCGGGTTTGTACAAAGTGGTCCTGGTGCTCGGGGCGAGGGCTGGGGGGTTCCACGGCTGGGTTAAACCGCAGCGGGGGCGGGGGCGAGGCNTTGTACCGCCCAGCCCGCTGGGCAGGCCCGGGCCGGCCCCACGCCATCCCCCTGACCCCACCCTCACGGCCGGGAGCCCCCCGACCCCGAGGGAAGCAGAGCAGAGGCCGGCAGAGAGAAATGCGGGTTTATTGCAGGAACGGGGTGCAGGGCCGGGCCCGGCCTTCACGGTTCTGCTGTGACACACACAGAGCAGGGCTCTCCTTCCAGCGCCTCGGGGCTCCCCAGCTCCCCCTCACTCCCCTGCCAGGGGGGACCCCAGCCTCTTCCCCAGCTCAGGCACATGCCCCAGTCCTCTCTCCCACCCCAGTTCCTCCCAGTGTGGCAGAGCACCAGTTCCCTTCCCTCCTTGCACAAGGCATTCCCCCATCTCAGCCCGAAGAAAGCTGCACCAGTGCACCAGTCCATTGCAGAGGAGCTCCACACTGGGGACACGAGAAGCACCTCTGCTGGGGCATCTGCCCCCTCCCAGCAGCACCAGAACTCCTCGGGGTTTCCTCCACTGCCTGCCCAGTGGCACCACCAGCCCCAGGGCCCTGCTGACAAGGCAGCCACTGCAAACAGCAGCTGCAAGCCCCGCAGCAAGGCAGTGGGGTGGGGGACAGGGCTTGAGCTTCTCCTCACAAGACATTAAGTTACTGAGTTGTGGGAACAGGGGCAGCAGAACAGGAGGGACAGGGAATGTCTCACAGGGTGTTTGGTTTCTGCCCCAATGGCAGAAGGAATCACAGGGCAAACACTCCTGGAGTCAGAGCATGGGGCACATGCAAGACCCCCACCCTGGCACAGATGGCCCCGCCCTCCAGAGACCCTCATCAGAAGGGTCTGAAGTGCTGCAAGAAGGAGAAGCTCCCCTGTGGCAATCGGTCCTTCAGCCCAGGGCAGCGCCGAGCGGGGCCAGTCCTTGTGCACACCCTGAGATCGTCCCTTTGCAGCTGCAAGAGACCTTCCCCCTTCTCGGTCCCACTGACATCCTGCCCCTCAGATCTTGGAGGACTCCACCCGCTCGATCCAGGGCGAATCGATCCTGACATCCCTGGGCTCCGCCCGCAGCTGCCGCAGCTCCCGCTCCAGCGCCTGGCTCCGGTGGTACATCTCCATGTAGCTGGCCTGGAGCTCCCGCTGGTACCGCAGCACCTTCTCCTTCTCCTCCTGCCACGTTTTCCTCTCCAGCTCAAAGTTCACAGCCTGCAGCTGGCCCTGGCGCCGCTCCCGCAGCAGCTCTGCCCACAGCCACTCCACCTGCCGCTCCAGGGGCTCCGCCGAGTCGCTCTGGAGGCCCCGGCACTTGGAGTCATCAGTTTCGCAGCCAGGGAAGTCCTGGCACGACGGCATGGGGTCATCGCCCAGGGGCAGCGAGGTGCTGGGCTCTGGAGGGCTCTGCAAGGAGTCTGCCAGCTGTGCCAGCTGCGAGTCCCTGGCCTGGACCTCTGCCTTGGCCTCCCGCAGCTGCGTCTTCAGGCTGAAGATCTCCCCCAGCTTCTGAGCCATCTCCTCCTGGGTGTCCCGGAGCTGCTGCTTCAGCAGGGAGATCTCCGCTGCTTTCTGGCAAACCTGCAGGGCATGGGTGAGCAGTGAGAAAGGGCTGGGGGAGCAGGACCCCAGACGTGGCAGCACCCCAAGTTCTCCTCCTGGGAGACCATAAGCACTGCACTTGGCTCATGCCTCCCGTACTGTGACCCCGAGTGACATCAGAGCAGGGAACTGCTGCTCCCATCCTGGCCACACAGCCAGGAGGGTGGCAATGGGGAAGGAAGGAAGGGCACTCACCTCCCACTTGGTCTCCTCCAGTTTGGGGCTGCCATGCTCGCCCTGGGGCTGCCGGAGCTTGCTCTCCTCACACTGGCACTGCTGCAGGCTCAGCTCCTCCTGCAGCCGCTTCTTCTCCTGCTGTGCCTTGTAGAGCTGCAGCTGCAGCGCCCGCTGCCCGCGCTGCGCCTGCTGCATCACCTGCTGCAGCCGGGCCATGTACATCTGCTTCAGGTCCTCCAGCTCGTCCAGCCACAGCCGCTGCTTGTCCTCAAACGCCTGCCAGCACAGGTGGACACTGGTGAGAGGCTGCAGCCCCAGGAGGGACCCCAAGAGGTCCCGTGATATTTGATCCTCCCCCGCTTGGGCATTCCAAACCCATCACCCACCACGGCAGCTCCCTCACTGCTCCTTCCACCCCCACATCCCTGCCCAGGGCACCCAGTACCACCCCACCCCCTGCTCACCTGTGTGAAGGGGTCTTCAGTCTCGCTGAGGCTCCTCTTGAGCTGCCGCAGCTCCCCTCCCGTCTCCTGCAGCCGGTCCTCCAGCTGCTTCACCGCGTCCTCCAGCGAGTAGGAGAACTCGTATGGCGGCGGGGGCTCGCCGGGGCTCTGCAGCCTGCTCAGGGTGGCCATGCTTTTGCAGGACAGGGGCATCTTCTCAGGGGCCAAGGTATCCCTGGGGCTCCGGGAAACCCTGTCCAAGGAGCCCCCGATGTGGTTGATGTGACCCATGGAGGCGCTGAACTGGCTCTGGGCAGGCTTGAGGCGGGAGCCGTAGGATGGGAAGCTCTGGATGGAGTTGTGGCTGGAGTCAGAGGCCTCATCCAGGCTGATGGCGTGGAGCAGGTGGGTGCGGAGCGGGCCGTGCTGCGGGGCCGCCGTGCTGCTCTGCGACAGCAGCGTGTGCAGGCTCCCATTGCTCTTGGACAACTTCTGCCCCTTGGATGAGGATAGGCCCTGCATGGAGACCAGCCCCTTCCCAGCCACTGCCTTGAAGGCTGAGGGCCTGATACGACACTGAAAAACAAGAGCAAGGTCAAGCATGAGCCTCTACAGCCAGAGAGAACCCCCACACTCCCATCTTCACATCCTCAAATCCCCACATCCCATCCAGGGGGTTGCAGATCATCCTGCTCCATCCCCATCCTCGCAGGCCAGGCCATGTTTCAGGACCTCACAGCCTCACCTTGTCGAAGCGGCCCCGCTCCGGCAGGGAGCTCTTGGAGAAGTCGGCCCCACGATGATGCTCGCGGGAGCAGCGCTCGGGGGAGCGGTTCTCGCGGTCGCTCTCGTAGTCCCGCTTGTAGCAGGCGCCCGACGTTTGGTGCTTCCGCTCCGCCCGCGTCTCCTTCTTGGCCCCGTGCAGGTACCCGAAGAGCTCCCGCTGGTTCGGCCCCTTCCGCAGCAACCCGTCGGGCTGCCGGAGCCCCCGCGAGCCGCCCAGCGGGGCCCGCAGCTCCAGGGGGGACAGATCCTGCTTCTCCACCAGGCTGCCCACGCTGCCCATGCTGCCAACGACGCCGACGGGCTCCGAGGAGAGGTAGGTGCCGAGGACACGCGTGTCGGGCTCACAGGTCACAGGACCCTGTGCTGCTGCCATGGAGAATTAGAGAAAAGCCCAGAACCAGCACTGCCGGGGAAGAGACAGAGTCAGCGATGCCGGGCAGCCGGGACACACCCCCGGCACCCCCTTTCCCAGCGAGCCCCAAGGGCCCACATGGGCTCCTGGCACTGGGATGGATCTGCCATCTCCCGCGCAGCCTCCCGGGGACAGGGCACAGCACGCACGGGGNAGGCACCTGCCGCCCAGCCAGGCGGGCGAGTTCGGGAGCCGGCAGCACCTGCCCAGGCCTGGCGCCAGCCCCGGCCCGGCGGCACCCAACCTCCCCGCCGGGACCTCCGGCTCCGGACACCCTCTGCAGACTCCCCAAAATGCCCCTGGGGATGCCCATCAGCTTGGCCTCCCCGGGGCGCGCAGGGGACAGGCCCGAGTGTCACCACGGGGACACTTCCCGCACAGCACGGGCGGCACGGGCTCCTGCAGCTCGCAGGGCAAGCTCGGCACGGCCCCATCCCTGCACAGCAACTCCCTCCCCAGCGCCGGGCAGGGACCGGGCGGCCACAGCCCAGCTGCTGCGGGCGTGCCGGGGACCCCGCGGCCGGACATGGCGTGAGGGCGGTGGGAAGGGGCAGGATGCTGACGGGACAATGCGGCTTCCTGCGCAGGTGGCCGGGGGAGGAAGGATGAGAGGATGCCTTCGGCCCCGGCTCTGGCTCCCCAGCGCTAGGGAGGGGACGATGGCCTCACACCAGTGCAGGGGACATAGAGAGTGTGGCAGGGGCGAGGCAGAGCCCCCGGCACCGCTCCCAGCCTCGCCGAGGGCTCCGGGGCCGGGTTACACCCAGGAAGCTGCCCTGGTTCTCAGCACCACGCGCCGGGTAAACAAACACCCCGTTTTTAATTGCTGCCACGCACAAACCTGTCTGACAGCTCCCGGCCTGCGCTGTCACCTCCCTCTGCGAGCCCAACACCTGCTCCGGGCACCGGCACCCCACGAAGGGCACCAGGGACGGACCCTCCGGAAGGATCGGGGCTGCCTGCGGTGCCACCGGGCGTGCACGGGGATAGGGGACGCGGATGTTCCCGTGGTGGTGGTGAGGGAAGGGGGGGGGCGTGGATGCACACCCAGCCCCCGGCATTGGGGAGCAGCTCCGCGAGCCCCGCAGCGGCCGAGGAAGTAGGTCAGGTTGTGGGAGGTTTGGGAAACGCCGGGGGAGCCCGAAGGTGTCCTGCCCGCGGCAGGGAGGGGATCACCCTCCAGGCGGCAAAACACCGGTCCGGCCAGCCTGGCTCCTTCGCGATCTGCTCCCAGTCCCAGCCGTGCCCGGGCAGGATACGGCCACAAACCTTTTCCCTTTCCCATTCCCATTCCACCCGGGAGGGAACGGCAGGGTTGGAGGGAGGCGGGCGCGGGTCCCCGCAGCCCCCTGCGCGCCTCCCCGCAGCCCCGCCGGAATTTCCGGCACGGAGAGGGCGGAGGGGGCAGTCGGTGCCCGGGGCCGAGCCCGGGACAA
>WBNO01001131.1:54793-69316 GCA_013400575.1 Peucedramus taeniatus | reverse complement strand
CATCCCCCGGGGCGCCGGTCCCCACCCCCGGGGCTGCCCCGGCCGGCGGCGCCGCGGGGAGCTCGGTACCGGGTGATGTGCGGGAGCGCGGACCGGGCGGGCAGGGGCTGTGGAGCGGATAACGGGCAGACAGGGATGTACGGAGTCAGGAAACAGGCAGGTGGGAGGGTGTGGGGCTTCTGGGCAGGAAGGGCAGGATGGGAGTCCAAAGCGGGCGGAGCTGCAGAGGGGTTTTAGGGCAGGCAGCGCTGTCTGGGCTGGGTAACAGGCACGTGTGGGGCCGGGGTAGTGAGCAGCAGGGGTTTGTGGGGCTCGGACAGCATTGTAAGGGCATGTGTGGCACTGGGTAATGGACAAGCGGTGACGGACGGGGATGGGGTCGCAGGAGCCAGCAGCGCCGGTGCCTGCGGGGCTGGGCAGGCATGGCTGGGCTGTGTGGGTGTGGGCAGCAGGATGGATGGGGAGGAGCAAGGAGCTGGCAAGACAGAGGGACGTGGGACTGGGGTAAGAGACACAGCAGAGGAATGTGGGGTGGGGTAGCCAGGAAAGGCAGGGCTGGGGTAGTGGGCCTGGGATGGAGACAGTCGGGGGCGTGTGGGGCTGGCAGGCTGGGGGCACGGGCCAGCTGGGCCAAGGGCATCACTCGAATGTGGGCACCACTTCAGTGTGACCCCGAGCAGGTGATGAGAGGCAGCACCGTGCAGCGAGGGCTTGGCTGGGCTTTGGCTGTGGAGGCTCTGCCCATCTCTCTGCTTGGCTACTCCATCCCCAGGGCTGGCCCAGCGGGTGCTGCAGGACACCCTGTCCTGCTGTGCCCTGGGCTGGCAGAACCTGGTCCCTACTTTTGGGCATCTGCCCTCCGGTAGCTCCAGGCTCCAAGGAAGGAGGGAACAGGCAGTTTGCCTGCTTGGGGCTGTGGTTGTCCTTCCTTCCCTCCCCTCCTCCCCTCCTCTTCCTGTGCCGTGGAGGCTGCTTCTCTCCTCCCTTCTTGTTTGGGGTGGCAGGGTTACATCTGATAGCATCTGCCCTTTCCCAATTGCTGGCCTGGCCCTAGGCCATGGAGAGGCAGGAGAAAGGCTGTACCCCCTTTGTACCCCTCTCCACACTGCCCTGGGTTGGAAGTCCTGTGTCCTGCCTCTGCCACAGGGCAGGTAACACCAGAGCAGTGTTTGCTGACAGTGTCTCTCACTCCGGGCTCAGACTGGGCTTGCCCTGGTGCTGCTGCCACTCCTCCAGGCCAGCAGATGCCACGCAGCCCCTCTCACCTCTCTTCTTTCCACTCCCACAGGGCCCGGCCGTGTCGGATGGAGGTAAGGCTGCTCTTTGCCCTGGGACAGGAGGCCAGCATCATCTTCAGGGGAGGGGGAAGCCCACAGGCAGCCTGGTGCCAGGGGCAGGGAGCCAGCAGACAGCGAGGTCCTGTGTCAGCACAGGCTGTGCCACGGCAGGGCCCCCACAGTGCAGGGCTGAGCCCTCTGCCCAGGACTGGCCATGTCCCCCCATCCCTCCCACATGGCCCCTGGTGCCTGTCCCTCCTTTTGGCTGCTCAGATGGCATTTTGGGTGCTGGGGCCTGAGTGGCTTCCTGGGGCAAGGAGAACCTGGGGACCCAGATTCTCTGAGGGAGTCTTTCTGTCTGTCTGTCTGTCTGTGCAGTGGATATCTCAGAGGGTTTATTTAACTGTCTTGGCTACAGTTACTCCTGGTTTAGACCACCAGGAGGATAAGTATGGGGAGCCTGGCAAAGGAGCAGCCTGACACACTTCCTCTATTCCTGCCACCTTTGCCAGGAGAGCACTGCTTCCATACCCTTACCTTCCTTGTAAATGACCCCCTGCTTCCAGCTGCACACCAGTCAAACCAGTTCCAAAGCTGGGGTTGTCCCTGGGAACTTCCATCTTTCTCAACACATGGTCACCCTGGGTTTCACCTGGGTTTCCCCAAAGTGGGGTTTCCTCAGGGAGCTGGAAATGACACTTTCTGTGCCCCCACATGCTGGGTTTGTCCCTTGGCCATAGGAATAGAGAAAGTGGGTTCAGGCACCTCTGCCCACCTTCCAAGCTTCCCTTCACTCTGTGTGCCCTCTGTGTCCCCTTCCACTCCGCTTTCCCTGCTGGCTGGGTGCCTTCCCATGGCTGTCTTACCCCAGGAGATGAGTCACAGCTAGAGTCACCCATGGTGGGCACAACTGCCAGCACTGGCAGGGAGAGCTATCATGCCAGGAAGTGCCAGCTGTGTCATCCTGGTGCTCAGTCCTCCAAGGATGCCACCGTGATGCTCCTCATGTTCCCTACCCAGCACTCACCATGTCCCATCCAGATGGGGCACATGGAGGGCTGCTGGCACTGGGGGACAGGGAGACAGCCAGAACTGACCCTTTTTCTTTCTCAGAGTTAAATGCCTCCCGGGCCCGTGGCAGCAACCACAGTGTGAACAGCCTGCCAGGCCCACCAGCCACGTGTGGATCCACACAGGGCTCTGTGGTCAGCTGGGCTGAATCCTTCGAGACGCTGCTGCAGGACCGTGTGGCTGTCACCTACTTCACTGTGAGTGTCACAGCCCAGAGCTCAGCCCCTGCTCCCCTCCACTCCTGGACACTGACTGTCCCACAGGCACAGTGCCACCAGACCAGCAGATCTCTCTGCCCTGCAGGAGTTCCTCAAGAAGGAGTTCAGTGCTGAAAACGTCTACTTTTGGCAGGCATGTGAGCGCTTCCAGCAGATCCCAGCCAGTGACACACAGCAGGTACCAGCTCCATGCAGCTTTGCTCACAGCTGCTGGGAGGGATGTGGGCAGAGCTGTCCAGCCTGCATGTCCAGGGGTCATGGCAAACCCCTTTTCTGGGGGGCTGAGTAGGCTGGGGGCTCTTGCAGAAGGAATAAGGAGATGGATGGGATGTGCATCTGAAAAGCCACAGCTGGGACTGCCTGCCCCACAGAGCAGGATGTGCTTCCCCAGCCCGGGACTGCCAGAGGGTGGAGAGTGTTTCTTGAGGGACAAGAAACAAGACCAAGGGCAGAGCTAGACAGGAGATCATGGGGACAGAGCCAGGTGGCTGCAGGGGATGGTTCCTTCCTCAGGTTGTACCTCTGTGGAGACACTGGTGTGCCCAGAGCTTGGTCCTGAAGCCCAGGTACTGAGCTGGTCCTGGGGCAGGTTGGTTCTTCAGGGCTCAGGTGTCTCTGTGGGGTGAGCATGGGGCTCCCCTGGTGTGGTAGAGAGGAGGGGGTTGCTGGTCTCAGCCTGGCCTCCTGTCCCCTCAGCTGGCCCAGGAGGCACGGCGGATCTACGATGAGTTCCTCTCCAGCCACTCGGTCAGTCCTGTGAACATTGACAAGCAGGCCTGGATTGGGGAGGACATGCTGGCCACCCCCTCCCCAGACATGTTTCGCATCCAGCAGCTCCAGGTATGGCAGCACCTGAGCTCTACCCACAGGATGGGGGCTGTGGGACCACCCCACGTGTCTCCCAGCACCCCTGCTGTCGCTGTGGGGCAGTGGCCGGAGCCTGGAGGTGTGCAGGGTCTTAAGCACACACATCCTCCCTTTCCAGATCTTCAACCTGATGAAGTTTGACAGCTACACACGTTTTGTGAAATCCCCACTCTACCAGGCCTGCCTGCAGGCAGAGAGCCAGGGCCAGCCCCTACCTGACCTGCGGCCCCACTCCCGCAGCAGCAGCCCCCCTCCTGACCTCAGCAAGGTGAGTGAGGGGGAAAGGGGAATGGGGACATGTCCCCGTGGGGCTGGGTCCCTTCCCTGCTGCTCAACCCCAGGCTGAGGACAGACAAGCAGTCAGGGGACCAGGGAAAGGGAAGGGGAAACCTCAGGTATTGCCATGTTGAGATGCTGCTCAATTCACCCCAGAAGACGAAGCTGAAGCTGGGCAAGTCCCTGCCACTGGGCGTGGAGACAGCGGGCAGCGGTGCCAACCGCAGCCTCCAGCGCTCCTTCAGGAAGGGAGAGCGGCGGGAGCCGTCCTGGGCAGGTGGGTGCTATGCTGAGCAGGACACAGGGGCCACGCCACCCTGAGGGGCGTTCACGTCCCCACCACCATCCCTCTGTCTGTCCTAGAGGGGGGAGAAGGCAGCAGGAGTGCCATGCTGTGGAGAGAGTCCCAGGGCTCACTCAATTCCTCAGCCAGCCTGGACCTGGGCTTCTTGTCCTCGGCCAGCACAGCCGCCAGCCCCTGGACAGAGGTGAGTGGGCACCACACCAATGCCACGGCACCACGCTGCCACTGGCTGGGCTCATCCTGCCACATCCCTCCCTCAGGGCCAGCAGAAGAGCCTGGGGAGCAGCGAGGCAGAGCTGCCAGCCAGACCCATGAAGTACTGCTGTGTGTACCTGCCCGACGGCACGGCCTCGCTGGCCTCTGTCCGGCCCGGCCACTCCATCCGGGACATGCTGGCAGGGATATGTGAGAAACGCGGCTTCAGCCTCCCCGACATCAAGGTGTTCCTGGTGGGGAATGAGCAGGTAGGGCAGGCAGGGGGGAGCAGGGTTTCTGCCAGCCAAACCGTCCCTGTGCCAGGACCATGTGCCACTCTGCTGGCTCTCTCCTGATGGTTTGTCTCTTGCAGAAAGCGTTGGTGCTGGACCAGGAGTGCACCGTGTTGGCAGACCAGGAGGTGAAGCTGGAGAACAGGATAAGCTTTGAGTGAGTGGGAGCTTTGGGGCTGATGCTGTTGGCCATCCATAGTGCCTCAAACCCAATCCCCCAAGCAGTCTCTGCTCCCGCCTGCAACCACCTCCCCTCCCCCTCTGCAGCCTGGAAATCTCCTCTCTCAACAAGACCATCCGCATCACAGCCAAGTCGACCAAGCGCATCCGGGAGGCGCTGCAGCCCGTGCTGGGCAAGTACGGCGTGAGCGTGGAGCAGGCGCTGCTGCGCAGGGTGAGCCTCGGGCCCGGCGGGCACGGCCAGCCCCGGCTGCGGGGGGAGACCTGGGTTTGGGGCTCAGGCCAGGGGCTGCGGGCTCGGAGCAGGTAGTGGGGAGCAGCGCCATGTGCCGCAGGCAGCCTGTGAGCTCCTAGAATCACTGGTTTTGGGATGGGCTGTGACGTCCCGCTCTGTGCTGGGAGGGACCAGTGGGTGTTGCCTGTGCTGGCCCAGTGGGGTCTGGCCAAGCAGGTCCTCAGCCTGGCTGTCTTTCCTGTGCCACAGAGTGTGACACTGACTGCTGTTCCTGTTGCAGCAAGGTGAGCCAGCCACCCTAGACTTGGAGAAGCTGGTCAGCACAGTGTCTGCTCAGAAACTTGTCTTGGAAACACCAGCAGGTAAAGCATCCTCCCTCCCAAGCCATGTCCCCTCAAGCCATATCACCCTGAAGGGCACTCAGAGGGTCAGGCTGTTTTCTGCTGGCCGTGGCTCCTGCTCCCTGGGACAGGGTCCATCCTGTCACTGCCTGGCCAGGGCCAGGATGCTGGAATGGGGAACTGAGCATCACTTCCCTTGCAGACGTGCGAGCGATGGGGAGCGCTGAGGCTGCGGCTGCCCCCTCTCTGCTCCGGAGTGAGGTGAGCATCAAATCCCACCAGCCTTCATCAGAAATGCCCTCATAGCTGCTGTCATGGTCCACAGTGAAGCTGGGCCCTGCTGTGACCCCAGCATTGCCACGGGGCTGGGCAGCGGGTGCCAAGGCAGGAGCCAGGCTGTGGGAGGGTGATGGGGACACAGCCCAGGGCAGTGCTGCCTCCTTGCCCCACGGCTGAGCCTGGGCTGCTCACTGCAGGAGGGAAGCCCAACAGGAGCAGAGCCTGACACGCGGTGGGAGATGCCCTCCTCCTTCTCCAGGCCACAATCTTCAGCTGCCATGAACCTCAACCGCCGCACGTACGACCTGGAAGGTGAGACCTGGCGTGTCTGAATCCTGAGGGGTTGGGGCAAAACACAGGCCGAGGGATGCAGAGCCCCTGGTGCAGAGCTGGGGATGGGTGCAGGGTCCCATGAAGCTGGGAATGGGCTGTGGGGTCTTGGGGTCTGGCGTGGAGCAGGGAGAAGGTGCTGGTGCTGTGCCTGGGACACGTTCAGGGTCATATCAGGCAGAGAGGGCAGCTGAGGTGTTAGGACAAAGCCCCAGTGCCTGGCTCAGGTGCATGATCTGCATTTCCCCAGGGCTGGTGGAGCTGCTGAACCGTGCCCAGAGCTGCCGGGCCAACGACCAGCGTGGGCTGCTCTCTAAGGAGGACCTGGTCCTGCCTGACTTCCTCCAGCTCCCCGTGAGGGACAAGAGTGCCTGTGAGGGGTCACATCAGCCCAGTGCCCCTCAGGCTGGCTCCGAGGGAAGCAGCTGCCCTCAGGAAGATCCTGCGCTGGCTCAGCCTTCATTCGACCACAAGCTCTGATGAGTCCTGCTGCACGTCCACACCCGGCTCGGGGCACCCCCAGGCCATGCCAGGGTTCAAAGGGGCCCGACAGCCCCTGCCCTGCGCCGCTGACACTGCCCGGACTGCAGATCCATCCACGTCCTGTCCCAAGCTGTCATGTCGTGTTGCTGTGAGTGGCTGAGCAGCTGCCATGCCCCTCTGTGGGGTCACATCCCAGTGCACATCAAGGGAGCCTTGTACATAGTTCAAACCCTCGTTGCAAAGCACTTTGCAACATCCCTGGCACTGTCCTGCCCAGTGCCTCTGCCTGCAGCAGAGCTGCCTGCCCAGCACATCCTGCCTGTGACACAGCCCCACTCACTGTCTGGGTGGGGAAAGCTCCCTTCCAACTGCAGGGTGTGCAGGATAGACAGGGTGGGTGGGGAGGAAAGGCAGGCTCCAGTCCTGAACTTCAGTGCTGTGGGCAGACAGGGTCAGGAGAACATGTGCCTGGAGCTCAGAGCCAGATCCAGTCCCTGGCCCCGTGGGAACAGGGCTGCCCCGTTGTTGATTTGCAAGTCCACCCTTCCTGGGGAGGGTGAGCATGCCCTGCCAGGCTGTGCCCCGGGCAGGTTGTTACGTCTGCATTGCGTGAGCGTGGCCTGATCCTGCCACAGTAGCACTGCTTGGAGCAGGGCACACGGTTCCTGCCCCGGGCAGACAGAGGCAGAGCCAGCAGATGGTGCCAAAAAAAGCCTTCCTTCTCCCCGCCGGAGATCCTGTGTGGGCGGCTGCTGAGGGACACGCAGGAGCAAATCCCCATGTCCCCCCTGCCCCATCCCCACTGGGGCGTGGGTGCTCAGCCTGCCAGGACTGTTCTGCTTGGAGCCAGAAGAATGCAGCACCCCTGGGTGCTGAGCACCTCAGCCTGGTGTGCAGGTCCCCAGCGTGTGCCCAGCCTGTCCTTCCTGCCAGTGGCTGGGCTGGGCTGTAACCTTGAGCCTCGATCTGCCAGTCCTGGCTGTGTGCTGCTGGTCCCCCTGCCCAGCAGCTCGGTGTCCCCAGAGGTCCCAGACAGAATCTGAGATGGAGACGTCCCCCCAACAGCAGCCAGGAGATCCCTCCACAGTCCATACGTGCCAGAGCCCTTCCTGGCTGTGCCTTGGGTAACCACTCCATCACCACTGCCTGGCCAGAGGCAGAGGGGTGACCCAGGGCCCCCAGGCTTACCCAGAGATGGGGGCATGGCCACCCAGCCCTATGCTGCCACAGCCAGCTGCAGCCCTGTGGCCTTAGTCAGAGCCCCCCTGTGTCTCTGTGATGCTGCTCAGTTCTGTCTGTGCTGTGGAACCAGGGGAAATAAAGAGCATTGCCTGGATGTACCTTTCTTTCCTTCCTCTGTCATCAAGGCTGGATGGTGTTTTTCCCTGCAGCAAATTCCCCTCAACCCCCCTCTCCCCCACAGAGCCTTCCTAGGGCCATGGCAGAGCTGGGGCCAGCCCTGGGCTGCAGTGCCACCCTGACTGGCAGCAAGGGGCAGTGCCAGGAGCTTGTTTACCCAGCACTGCTGATGGAGTAGGGGAAGCTGCAGGGCCGGCATGGCCAAGGACTTCAGCCCCGACCCTGTCAATGAGTGACAGCCAGAGCTGCCAGGGCCTCACTGGGTTAATGATTGTGGGGGCAGCTGGCCAAGAGCCCCTGGGCACGGGGCAAGTGCGGACATCAGCCCCCTGCACTCTGGCTGCACCCCCTGGACAGAAGTGTCCCCAGGCCCTGCGGAGGCAGGACATGTACCCTGCTGTGTCACCTCCTGGGCATTCAGCTCCATCAGTCTGTGACTCAGTGGAGGTGGCTCAGTGATGCTCCTGCAGTGGCACAGGTGTCCTCAGGTTGTCCCTGAGTGCCCTGGAGAACCCAAAGAATCTTCCCTTACATTTGCACCTGGCTCATCACGGTGATGGGTTCTGGCAGTGTTTAATCTTGGGAAAATGGGGATGTGGCAACTAAACACCTCTTTGTGCCCACTCCACAGGGCTGGAGGAGCCCTTGGCCACTGTCTCTCCCCTGGACAGTTGTGGTCATTAGCTTGCTGGGTGTCCCGTGGGTGGATGGAAACTTGGCTGGAGGTGTGGAAAGAGCAGGTAATGATAAACAGGGCTGAGGAGGTGGTGACAGCAGCGCTGGCCTCGCTGCTCTCCTGCTCACCTGTTCCACATGCTGGGGAGATGAGGTGCCAGGGAGATGCAGGCTCTGCCCCACACAGCCCTCTCAGCACTGCTGGCTGCCCCACACTGAGCTGCTGGCATGGACAGAGCACGGCTGCAGGCCACCATCACCACCAGTGGCAGGACATGGGGATCACACTGGTGTTGGCATCATCTCCAACGCCCTGGGAGTGAGGACATTGTGCCCTGGGCAGAGCTGGGTTCCTCATGGCTGATGCTGTGATGTGAGCATGGCCTCACCTCTGGTTTGTGATGCCCCAGCAGCACCAGCACCAACCCCTTATCCTCCTCCTCTTCCTGTTGAGCAGTGAATGAACCACCTGGCATCAAATGAGGGAGAGCTGAGGCTCCTCCAGCATCACCTCTCGGGCACCGGGCTCCAGCAGTGCCAGGGCTCTGCTCATCAGACCCCGGGCAGGCGAGGCGGGAGTGCCGGGGGCGCGGTAGCCCGGGGCCACGAGCCCCATCCCGCCCCGGGGCCGCAGCTGACGCGGGATGTGGTGGGGGTTACCCATTAACTGCAGGAATTTCTGGGGAGGAGGTGAGCAGCGAGAGGAGGCGAGGGGCGACACGGGGCTCCTTAGACTTTGCTCTTGGCGTGTGTATAAAGGGCCGTGGTGCCCCACGGGCCACTTCGTTGGAGGGACGCGTGGATGTGGCATGTGGAAGTGGCACTGCCCTGAGTGCCCGGCCAGCCCCAGGTGAGCTGGGCCCTGGACAGGAGGAGTCCCCTCCCTGCCTGCCCTGCCTGCCCTTTGGGAGCTCGCTGGGGTGGCACAGCAGCAGCTGGTGGCCCAGGGGACCAACAGATGATGGGATGGTGCTCCTCGGTGATGCCAGCGCTGCAGGGATCTGGGGGGATGTGGCAGTAGGTGTGACAGAGCTGTGGTGACACGCGGCCACCTCTGCTCAGCCTCAGCAGGAGCGATGCTGCCCTACCGGACGGAGAGCCCAGTCCTGCCCGGCCGCTGCCCGGTGCGGGGAGGAAGGGTCGTGCACGGGCCACAGTTTGCCTACTGCCCCAGCCCCCAAGGTAAGTGCCCCCAGCCCTCCTCCTCCTCCTCCTCTTCTTCAGCTGTGCTTCTGGCCAGACCCTGGCCCAGGCAGTGCTGGGCTCTCCTCTGCAGGGAGGTCCCCGTGAGGACAGGGCTGTAACTCAGGTGCCCTGTGTCCCCAGCTCTGCACCGGCTGCCGGGTGCCCACGGCTGCCCCTTCACCGTCAGCGCTGTGCCCTGCCCTGACCATGGCTTCCCCTGCCCCGGCTCCCCCGGGCGCCTGCGCGAGGGCCGGGAGCGCTACGAGCTGGACGCGCTGTCCTGGCAGGGGCACAGACTGGGCCTGGATGAGCTGCAGAGGCCAGGTGAGACCCCGCAGGGGTGGGGGTCTCACAGCACCTGGGCTGGGAACACCCCAGAGATCTGACAGAAGCACCTGGGGCACTTGGGGTGCCAGGACTGTGGGGTGCCAGGATGGGAGGGGAGTGCTGGTGGAGAGACCCTCAGTGTCCTGGGGTGATGTGGGAAGAGCTGAGGGCAGCTGGCACTCCAGGGTGGGAGGAGATGGAGGGGACCCTGGGACAGGTGGCATAGCTAGGGACATGAGCCCTGTGCTGCCAGGAGCCATGAGTGGCATAAGGCTGTAGGAGCCTGGGGAGCCAGGGCCACACCATAACAGGAGTTTAACATTCTCTCTTGTCTTGCACAGAGCTCGGGTGCTGGGCCAGGGTCCAGTCCTTCTGTGTCTCCCTTCTAAAGGTGCCCCTGATGTTTGGGTTCCTGTACCTCTTCGTGTGCTCTCTGGACGTGCTCAGCTCTGCCTTCCAGCTGGCTGGAGGTAGTAGGGTGGCAGGGATGCCTGGGAACCTGGTGGCACTGACAGTGCCAGCAGCCTGCACTCACATTCTCTTACAGGTAAGGTGGCGGGGGACATCTTCAAGGACAATGCCATCCTCTCCAACCCAGTGGCTGGGCTAGTGGTGGGCATCCTGGTGACTGTGCTGGTGCAGAGCTCCTCCACCTCCACCTCCATCATCGTCAGCATGGTCTCCTCAGGGTGTGAGTGTGCCCATGAGGCTGCTGGGGACCTGAGGCTGAGGATGGCTGGATGGGGTCACCCTGAGCCGGGCCACGCACGGCTAGCAGGTGTCTCTGTCCCCAGTGCTGGAGGTGCGTTCTGCCATCCCCATCATCATGGGCTCCAACATCGGCACCTCGGTCACCAACACCATCGTGGCCCTCATGCAGGCTGGCGACCGCAGTGAGTTCAAACGGTGAGAGCTGCATGGGTCAGAGGACACTTCTGGGGCTGGGGGCTGCTCCTCAGGACCACCTCATGCCAACGGGCTCCTTCATTCTGCACAGGGCCTTCGCTGGTGCCACGGTGCACGACTGCTTCAACTGGCTGTCAGTGCTGGTGCTGCTGCCACTGGAGGTGGTGAGTGGGTACCTGCACCACGTCACCCGCCTGGTTGTGGCCACCTTCAACATCCGCAGTGGGAAAGATGCCCCCGACCTGCTGAAGATCATCACAGAGCCCTTCACCAAGCTCATCATCCAGGTCTCCTCAGCTTTTATGTATGCCAGCGTGGTATGCCCCAGGCTGGTGGTGATGTCCCCAGCACTGGTGTCCCTTTGATGGCGGTTGTATCCAAGAGTCCTCAGGCTGGCAGTGGTGTCCCCATGCCAGTGAAGATGTCCCCAGCCTGTGGGTGCTGTTAGCCCCCAGGTGCCCTCTCCAACATATGTATTGTTGCAGCTGGACAAGTCTGTGATCACGGGCATCGCGACAGGGGACGAGAGCCTGCGCAACCGGAGCCTCATCCGCGTCTGGTGTGGCCCTGCAACCCCACAGGTGAGGGGCCCTGCTGGGGCCACCAAACACTCCCACAGAGGATGGGTGGTGAGCAAGGGCTGGCAGAGGACACTGTGGAGCCAGCTGTAGCCCACCTTCTCCCTGCAGATGGCCACTGTGGGGCTTGGGCCCCCCCCAAACTGCACATCCCCCGGCCACTGCAGCACTAAGGGCATCGAGGTCCTTCACAACGTCACCAGGCAGAAGTGTGAGTGGGTGTGGAGGGCTTGGGCAGGGCTGGGGCACAGGGCATGAGGCTGGGGAGGTGCAAGTGGAGCTGGGGGTTGTACATGTGGTGGAGAAGTGATGTGGGGCAGGGCTGGGAGATGTTGTGCTGGGGTCCAGGTGTGGGGCAGTCTGTGGGGGCAGGTTTGTGAGCGGGGCCGGGCCAGCCCCAGCCCCTTGTCCAGCCGTGCTGTGGGGCAGGTGAGCACCTCTTCACCGACACACCACTGCCTGACCTGGCCGTGGGGCTGGTGCTGCTGGCCGGGTCCCTTGTCGTGCTCTGCACCTGCCTCATCCTCCTGGTCAAACTCCTCAACTCCCTGCTCAAGGGGCAGGTGGCCAAAGCCATCCAGAAGGTCATCAACACTGGTGAGTAGGATGGGGACCACATGCCACATGGCCACCCATGCCCATCTCCACCTGCCATCCTCAGAGCTGTCCCTGGCTGCCCCTGACCCCCAGCCCTGATGTGGCCATGCCCATGTCCCTGTTTGTGTCCATGCCCGTGGCCATGCCGTGGCAGACCTCCCTCACCCGCTCAGCTGGCTCACCGGCTACTTCGCCATGGTGGTGGGTGCTGGGATGACCTTCGTGGTGCAGAGCAGCTCTGTCTTCACCTCGGCCATCACACCCCTGATCGGTGAGTCCCAGCCATTCCTCATCCCCTGCCATGTGCCATCCCCTGGCCTGTGGGTGCTAAAAGGAGCTGTGCCTCCTTGGGAGAGCATGGGGATGGCACTGCCAGGAGTGACAGGGTGCCTTTCCCACAGGCCTGGGGGTGATCAGCATTGAGCGTGCCTACCCGCTGACCCTGGGCTCAAACATTGGCACCACCACCACTGCCATCCTGGCTGCCCTGGCCAGCCCAGGGGACAAGCTGGCCAGCTCCTTCCAGGTACAGTCAGCCCGGGGCACAGCTGGGCTGGGTGGGGTCACCGGGCAGGGCAGGGCCTGGGGGAAGCCCACGTGCCCAGCCTGATGGGGATGCCATCCTTGCAGATTGCTCTGTGCCACTTCTTCTTCAACATCTCGGGCATCCTGCTGTGGTACCCCCTGCCCTTCACCCGCCTGCCCATCCGCATGGCCAAGGCGCTGGGCGAGCGCACGGCCAAGTACCGCTGGTTTGCCGTGCTCTACCTCATCATCTGCTTCCTCCTGCTGCCCTCCCTCATCTTCGGCATCTCCATGGCGGGCTGGCGGGCGCTGGTGGGGGTGGGCGCACCCTTCCTCGGCCTCCTCTTCTTCGTGGGGCTGGTGAACGCGCTGCAGGCGCACAGCCCCGGGCGCCTGCCCAAGTGGCTGCAGACCTGGGACTTCCTGCCCGCCTGGATGCACTCTCTGCAGCCCCTCGACCGCCTCATCACCCAGGCCACGCTGTGCTGCACCGACCGCTGCCGCAGCCCCGAGGGCTGGGAGGAGCCCGAGGGCGCTCCCCGCGACAAGGCCAGGCTGGGGCTGGACAATCCTGCCCTCTCCTACCCCGAGGAGATGCCCAGCCACGCCACGCGGGTGGGCTCCCCTCGCCTGCTCCCGCACGGTGCCACGCGGCTCTAGCTGGCAGTGCACACCCGGCTGCTGCTCCTGCGGCCGCTGGTGTCCCTGCTCAGCTGGTCTCTAATAAAGGGGGAGCGCTGACACCCCTGTGTGTGTCTTTTTGGGTCCTCTGTCTGCAAATCCTGCTGTCACAGGTACCCCACACATCATCATTGCTCAGCCCAGCTGGTGCTGGGGACACACCAAACACTCAGCTGGTGCTGTGGGGCACATGGTGATGATTCCACAGCTAAACCCCGAGCTCTGTAGCCACCTCTACTGAGCTGTCACTGGCAGCATCTTCTTCCCCCTGCCTCATCCCCGAAGGGCTGAGCTGGCAGGGTCCATGGTGCCCCACTGTGTGCCACAGCAGCATATCAGTGATGGAGGCACAGCACGGGGCAGCCAAGCAAGGTCTTGGGCTGCTGCAGTGCTGCTGAGCTGGGATCAGCAGGATGATGACTCGGCATGGTTGGGCAGTGCCCCTGCACCACCAGGCATCCTGTCACACATGGCTGGAGCCCTCCTGCCATGGTGATCCTGAAGGGAGCCCTTTAAGTGGCAATAACAGCTTCTCCCACTGCCCACAGATGTTTGGGTTCCTGCCAGTGATATCGGCCCACCCTTCCCTCCCTCCCTCCTTCCCGCCCGCCCTCCTCCGGACTGGGACCAGCAGAGCCGGCAGCGCTGCCGTGGGAGCCTCTCCGTGTTCCCAGCGCCGCCGCTGTCCCGCATGCCCAGCAGGGCAACCACCGGGCCAGGACGACCTCGCCACCAGACCGGGTCAGTGCAGGAGTGGTGGCAGCCGGGAGAACCCCCCGGGAACTCAGCAATGCTGCGCCTGCAGCCACTTTGGGACCGGTGAGCAGGGTGGGGGAAAGCCCCATGGGGCTTGATCTGCTTGAGGGGCCGGGCCAGCATGGAGCCAGCCAGCGCCCTTCCCAACACCTCCGGTAACGGCAGCGGCGCTGGCAGTGCCCCACACTCACCCGCAGCCACAGGGCTCATCTTGCTGGCAGCCCTGTCCGTCCTGCTGGCCACGCTGGTGGGCAACGCTCTGGTGGTGGTGGCCATCTCCACCAGCCGGACCCTGCAAGCCCCACAGAACCTCTTCCTCGTGTCCCTGGCCTCTGCAGACATCCTGGTGGCCGTCCTCGTCCTGCCCTTCTCGCTGGCCAATGAGGTGATGGGCTACTGGTACTTTGGCGGGCTGTGGTGCAGCCTGTACCTGGCGCTGGACGTGCTGCTCTGCACGGCGTCCATCGGGCACCTCTGCGCCATCAGCCTCGACCGCTACTGGGCCGTCACACGGGCGGCGCGGCTCAACCTGCGCCGCAGCCCGCGGCGGGTGAAGGCCATGATCGGGGCGGTCTGGGCGGCGGC
>WBNO01001131.1:33452-51004 GCA_013400575.1 Peucedramus taeniatus | reverse complement strand
CACCCGTCCGCCGCCCTCACACCGGCCCCGGCCCCGTCCGCGGGGCTCCCGGAGCTCTGCTGCGGGCCCGCAGCGCTGCCGCTGCTCCGGGGCCACGCTGGAGTCCAGCCCCGTGTGGGACGCAGCCTGGCTGACCCGAAGATACAGGGAGAAGCCTCGGGAGGGGATGGGAAGTGTCACACAGGAACCTGGTGCTCTGCACAGAGGATCCGCTTCAGCCTGGCATCGATGAGTTCATGGAATCACACGTGCGGTGCGGAGGTACCGTCCCCTCTGCCCCTCCTGTGCAGACCGAGCCATCCTGGAGCCTGAGAGACCCGCTGAAATCCACTTAGAGGGCTTTGGAGATTCGATTTGTGGGAGCAAAAAGCAGCGAAATTAAATTTGCACGGGCAGAAGCATTTCCGAGCTGCTCGAAAACCAGGCTAAGTGTGAGTACTCCTGGCACAGTGACCGTGGTGGACCGTGACGTTCGGGCTCGTAATGGCAAGGTTTGGTTCAAAACCAAGCAGCAGGGTTTGTGACCTCCAGGCACAAGGCCCAGCTTCACACGGAGTGACCCGGAGACTGGCTCCTGCTGTGCCCTTGGGGAATGGAGTTTTGGCACTGATGCAGCACGAGGTGCTGGACGGCTGCTCCTGCTGCTCTGCTGGTGCCTCTCCCTCGGCAGCAGTTTGTAGGCAGCCCCATGTCACGCTTGTGCCAGGTGGTTCTTTGGCTGTGAGAGCCACAGGTGTCCCTGCTGCCTGTCCGTGGCTCTCCCACCTGTGGCTGAGTGGCCGTGGTGGCCGCTGGGGTAAGCTCAGTAACAGGACAGAGCTACTTTGCAGGCCAGAACCAACAGGGCTGGATTCTTAGCTCCAGACCAGCCTTTTTGGAGCTTCCTAGGCTGGTGTGGGAATGCAGAGCTAAGCTGAGATCTGCTGACAACCACCTTCAGCTGCTGCCACAGCACGACCCTGCCTTGTGTTTGGTCTGGCCCAGGGAAGATGAAGGATCCTTGTCCCCCTTGCCCTTACAGAGGGGCAACAGAGCAGCTCTCATCCATCACCCAACCCTGAATCTTGCTCCTGCTGAGCTCTGGGTGGAGGCAGCCCACCCCTTGCCCCATCCCCAAGCCAGGGGTGCTGGGAGGTGTCTGCAGGAGCCCAGCTCCCCGCAGTGCTGGGAGGGCGGGGGAGAACCGCCCCTGAAGGGCGCTGGAGCCTCCTTTCAAAGCAAACAACTCAAGGAAACGCAACCTCCGGGTGCTGTGGGGCTTCGCTCTGCCTTTCCTTGAGCTCTCCTGGGGGGTGAGGATGGCCTGTCCTCCCCTGCCCTCTTTTCGCTGCCCCCATCCGCTTCATTGTGGCTGACAAGAAGGTGTCTGCGCCGCTGGTTTCTTCCAGCCCTGCTCACCCTTGAGTCACTTCCTTCCTGAGTTTGTACAATCGTGCGGCCCAGCTGCTGCTGCTGCTGCGGGGCAGATGCAGTGCAGGGACCCACGGCGTGCCAGGGGCTCGGACCTGGGGCTGGCACTGCCTGAGGCTGGCCAGGATGGCCCCATCCCACCTGGCTCTCCATGCCAGGCCTCCTGTGGCACAGGGAGCCGGATGCCAGGGGTTTGTGTCTAGGGTTTGGGGCTGAACTGCATCTGCAGTGGAGGAAAGTGTTATGAGAGTGTTTCTCAAGAGCTGATAAATTATGTTCAACCCTTGGTGTGATTTCAGAAGGCCAGGCCTTGTGCCCAACTCTTGGCCCGGTCACTTTGGCAGGGTGATTTAATGAATTTCCAAAGAGAGGTGGGAAATTGTGTGTGTTGGCACTGGGAAGGCAATCCCTGGAGGTTGGCTGATCCCAGCAACCGGGACTTAGTGCTTGCTATGATGTAAATTTTTTGGTCTATCTAGAAGCTTTCCCACTCTGTTCTGCAGCAGTGGGCATTTATTCCAGCAGCTGAAGCTGGAATAATACCTGGGTTTTGGATCTGGATTTTCTGAGGCTGGCTTATCTCTGGAGAAAGGTGGGAGTGTCCCCACTTCACAGGTGGGAAACTCTAGCGATGAGCCCCAGGCAATACAGCGAGCTGTCTGGAGCCAGGATTAGAGCAGGAATTCCTGTCTCCCAGCTTCATGTCCTCCATGTGAGAGCCCCTCCCTGGAGTAAGCAATCAGTCTGGAATGAGTAGGTGGCATGAAGTCTTTACTACAGCAGGAAGAGTTTCACACCGAGCAAGGCATGGCCTGGAGGGGTGATTAGTTATGCAGAGGTGCTGGAGCCAAGAACTGCCGTGGCTGTGGACACTCCTGCCTCTGGTGGCTTTCTCCCATCATGAAAGGTCTTCAAGTTCTTGTCTGGGATTTGTTCAGCAGCCAGAGGTTGGTCTGTCCATTTCCAGTCGAGGCTCCAACACTTTTGTCCCACCAGGAGATGGTGTTACCACTTCGGTCTTGTTTTCCTTGCCTGGACTTAGAGGCAAGGCTGGGGTGCAGTCAGACACCTTTGCTTCCTGACTCATGGTATTGATTTTGTGTGCCCTGCAGGTGGTGGAGGAAACCGGAAAGGCAAGAGCAAGAAATGGCGCCAGATGCTGCAGTTCCCCCACATCAGCCTCTGCGAGGACCTTCGGCAAAGCCTGGGTGAGCTGCAGGGCTTGGTGGGGGTTGTGCCCCCCAAGCTGAGTGTCAGGGACACATAATGGCAAATCCCAGCCAGGATTACTTGGAGTTCAGAGTGTAGGGAAGGAATAATGGGTAGGTAAGTGGCTGATGATGTAGCCACACACCTCTGAGGCTGTGATGAGCTTCACTAGGGGAGTATCACCTTCTGTGTGCAGACAGAGCTGCTGCATGCTGCAGAGTTTGGGAGTGTCACTCTGGGGTGCCTTTGCAAAAATAACAAAGGTCCTGCTAATGTTCTTCCTGGCTGGATTCAGCTCAGCTCCACAGACCTCAGTTTCTAGCATTCAAGCAGTAGCTCTTCCCAGGCAAACTGGGTTCTTGCTCTGTGGAGTGGATGAGAACTGGCGTTGAGCAGGGCTTGGCCTGTCATTTTCATTCTGTACTTTGTACTCTTCATGGTTTTAATGTTGTTTGTGCAGCAGGCTTGGTCCTGAGATCATGTGAAATTGTTTTGGGGCACAGAGGGTGCAAGTGCTTTGCTTCCTGGGAAGAGGAGAGCTTGTTTAAGTTTTCAATCCAGATTCAGCTGCCAGCGGGAGAGTGGCACAGCACTGGCCTTGTTTCAGAGCAGGTGTCACTGAAATGAATGGGTTTGGGAGGTTTCTGCAGCTCAGATTCCCACTTCTGCCCTGCCCAGGTTTTCCAGTCCTGGCAATCCTTTGGGCCCCATAGAACTGTAGTACTTGGAAAAACTCAACCTCACTCATCTACACTGTAACCCTCAAGTTCAAAGCCACACAATGCAGGCTGTCCCCACCTCCCTCTGCCACATAACCCATGCACCATCTCTCAGGGCTGGCTTCACAGCCAGAGTGACTGTATGGTGACTCCAGCCTTGGATTTCCTGCTGGCTGCCTCTCTGGAGCAAGGTCTGAGAGCTGAACAGGGCTCTGGCTTGGGCTCTCCTTGCAGCTCCCATCTTGACCATCCAAACCTCTTCTGCCTCTCTGACTTGCAATGCCCTCAGCAGAGCTTTCCCTCAGCTTTTGTCCATCCTGTGCCTGCAGCCACCCTTCCTGTGGCTGTCACGATGTTTTCCAGCACTGAACTTCACCCGTTTGCCAGCGGTGAGTGCTGGTGGTTTCTGTGTCTGCTGTCCTGCTATCCAGGACAGTGACCTTGTGAAGATTTGGGAAGCAAGTCCCTCTCAGCCACTGGCTGTCACCACTCATGTCTCACTTCCCCTCAGAGAGGCTCGTGAGAAGTGCTCTGACCCAGGTGGTAGCAGTTTCTCTTGATTTTCCCATGAGAGAGATGACCCCGTTCCTTGTGCTTGGGCACTCTTTGGCTGGGGTGTCTTTCTTTTCACCTCACAGCTTGCTGGAAAGGCATTTCTTTCCTATTCCACAGTCTTGGCAGGACCGAGGGCACGGTGGGCTGGTTGCCCATTGCAGAATTAAGCTTTTTGTGCCCTGACCACAGGGAGTAACCTCGTGTGAGCCTGGGCAGCGACCAGGGCAGCTGAAAGCTTCTGATCTCTCCGGCAGCAAATCCTGATCCTCCCCAGCTGAAGGGAACTCCTTCCCCTGCAGACACAAGGAAACCGGCTGGTGCGGCGGAGCTGGTGAGGCCACCTCCTCCCCCACCACAGCCCTGGCTCTGCTCTCTCCTGCACCCTCAGGAAGCTGCAGCTTCCTCGGGAGAAACTGCTGCACAGGGAGGGGAAGGCTGGGAGTACCCAGAGCTGGGATCCCCTGGGTGGCTGCACATCTGCTCTGCAGGCAGCCCTCAGCCCTCGGTGGCAGTGGCTGTCACAGAAATGTGCTCTGGCCTGCAATCACACGTCTTGTGAGTGGAAGGGGAAGAAAAAAGCAGAGAACTGGAAGTGCTCTGGATAGTCAAAGGTGTTTGTGCGTGGGCTGCCAGAGTTCAGAGAGGGGTAGGAGGAATCTGCAGGAGTTGATGTACGAGCAAGTGGCTGTCCCGTGGAGTGGGGAGTTCTGACTGCTGTGTGCACGTCAGCAAGGCATCTGTGGGAATGGTGCCTCCCATTCTGTTGCTGCTGCTTCCAGCAGGGCCTTTGGGAACATAAGTGGTTTGAAGGAGTCATCAGAACAGCTCTCGGCCTGGAAGATCTTCCTTGAGATAAGCTTGGTGTGTTCTTCATGTTCCAAGAAAAGTTGTGTGTCTGGAGTAGTTGGTTGATCTCTATGGAGAGAGGAGAGAGCCTTTAGGCAAGCAGCTGATATGGAGGTCCTTTGCTGCCAACAAGAGGTTCAGGCTGAACAGAGCAGCAGGTCAATCCTCTTTCAGGGAAGAGGGTCTTCCATAGGGGAATGTAAAACCTCAGCAATGTCCCTTGGCTGTGCTTCACTCTCCTGGGAGTCTCAGGCTGGTGGGACCTGAGACTGGGAGTCAGCAGCCCAGCTGAGTAGTCACAGTACCCCCACTACTGCCTGGGCTGGGATTGCTCCTGTGGGATTTGGTGGGGTGACTTTCTCCTCGTTTGCAGAGCGGGACTACCACAGCCTGTGCGAGAAGCAGCCCATTGGGCACATGCTGTTCCGGCAGTTCTGCGAGACGCGCCCCGAGCTCGCACGCTGCGTCAAGTTCCTGGATGCCGTGGTAAGAGCAAAGCCTATCAGGCTTCACTGGGGGAGGCAGGGATGTTCCTGACACCTTGGGCACGAACTGGGTGCTCCAGCAGGTACTTCTGGGCACATAGGGTTTTCCTGTAGGAAGAACCTGTGAGTCGGAGCCAGATAGGGCTGGGCCTTTGCTTAGGGAGATGTTTGCTGGAGATCTGGCTTTCAAGGACAGCATGGGAAACTGGGCACAGGGTGTTGCTGCTCCGCAGCTATTGCCCAGTAGCAAGGCTGGGTTTCTGGCTGGAACTGCCCCTCACACTGCTCTCTCCAGGCAGGGTACGAAGTGGCTCCAGATGAGAAGAGGAAGGAATGTGGGCAGCACCTGATTGAAAAGTACTTGAAGCCAAACGTGAGTAAGAGGGTTGTGTTTGCTGCCTGCAAGGGTAGAACAGTTGGAAAGCCAACAGCTGACATTGCCCATGTCCTGCCACAGCCAATATGCTGAGTCACCACACCACCTCACAAGCTGCCACACTGCTTTGCCTGCTGACCCAGGACCCTTGTGCTCTGCTCCCTATGTCTGACCCCATCCCTTTGTCCCCAGAGTGAGGACCATGTGCCTGAAGTTCCCTCACAACTGGTGGATGCCTGTTGTGAGAGGCTGGAGCAGGAACCTTCCAAGGAGCTCTTCAAGGAATGCACTAAGTAAGTTGGAGGGCTGGGCTGTGCCTGCAGGTCACACATGGCATGGGGATGATCTGCAGCTGACTCACCTTGTCTCCCATGGTCCCTTCCTCTGGGAGAGTGAGAGCTGCTGCTGAGGCTGAGGCCTGGGGAGTTTTGGGCCAGCAGTTTGCAGCCCAGCTCCAGGAAAGTGAGCACAAGGCTATCTTGTGCTCTGGGAGCCACGAGCTGCTGCAGAAACCTCTGTCAGTCCTCCCAGTCAGAGTTGCCATTTGGGAAGACCCTGTACCAATGCTATTCCCAGTGTTGTGCCAGGATCTTGTAGGCTCCTGCTGAGCTGAGTCCATAGCTGCAGTCTGTGCCAGCTGTCCTGTCCTACTGGCCACAGAAGTGGCTGTTGTGGTTGGGTTACTCTGGCTATTGCTGCAGGGCTCTAAGGTCACCTCTGTTCCCATCACAGAAGCAGTGGCCGAGGTCCCAGCTCCGGGTGTGAAGCAGAAGCTCTTGGGCAAGCTGGGCTTGCAGCCTCACCCCTCCCTGCACAGTAGCTGGAGCGTGTTGCCTAACTGAGTGCAGGGCTGTGGCAACACATTTGCTGCAGTCTTCTGGGGAGCATTAGCTCTGTGTGTGGTAACAGTGTCGTGTCTGAATGCAGAGCCTCCGGGCTGGGCCCTGCCTGCTCTTGGCAAGCTCTGAAAGGGGAGAGCCCATCCGCTTCTCCTTGATGCGTGTTTCCAGTCTAGACACTGTGTCTGTGGCTCCTCACTCTGCTGGGCAGCCCTGGCACAGCTCTCCCAGGCAGTTAGCTCGTTGGAGCAGGATCCCCTGTGGCCTTTTGTGCTGGATATTCATCTGATAGTGAACAGCTCAGCGCCTGGTGCTGGATGTTGCTAGCAGGTGATTACCGCCTGTGTGCACATTTGCCCTGTGAGCAGAGGGGCAATTGCAGAGTCCCGTTGTCCCCCTTTGTCCTGCAGCCCTGGCTGGTGCCAAGAGGCCACAATTAGCAGTGCCAGCCAGGTCCCAGGGGGCTGTATTTGTCACAGTGGTACCTCCAACGCACCTTCCTTTTGCATCAGGCTTAGCACGGAGCGGGGCTTTCTGGGCCAGGGCTACGTGGGTGATTCAGCACCAGGCTGGGTGAGGGATGGCAAAGTAAACAGTCCTTTGGGGCTGTTCACCTCCTCTTTCCTGGGGCTGCTGGCTTTTTCCAGGGCTGTGATCAGCTCTCAGAAGTTGTGCTGGCTCTGCTCTCTCCTAGGCTTATCCACGACTACCTGAGCGTGGCTCCCTTTGCTGACTACCTCGACAGCTTGTACTTCAACCGCTTCCTGCAGTGGAAATGGCTGGAACGGTAACGCTCCCCTCACCTCTGGGAAACCTGCACCCTCCTCACAGCCTGCCTGAGGGCTCCTTGGGGCTCCTTCCCATGCTGGGCCCTGGCAGGAGCCAAGAGCCTGGCCTTTGCTGTCCCTCTGGGCGCTTTACTGGCACCAGCAGCAGCCCCAGCCTTGCTTGCCTCGCAGGGAAGCAAGGCCTGGTTCAGTGTGGGTTTGGAGTGAGCCACAGTCTGTCAGGCCAGGGCATGGAGCTCTCATTGCTCACATCTCACTCTGGTTTCCTTTTCCTCACAGGCAGCCAGTGACCAAAAACACTTTCCGCCAGTACCGTGTGCTGGGTAAGGGCGGTTTTGGGGAGGTGAGTAACCACTGTTTCCTCTGCATTCAGGGTACCAGGCAGCCACTGTTGCCTGCTTCCAGAGGCAGACCTGGGTTGGCCATCAGGGCCACAAGCTGCTCCAGCATCTGGAGGCAGGTGCTTCTGGCTGTGTGGGCTCTGTGCTGGGCTGTGTTTTGGGCCTTGTGTAACCTGTCAGCTGTCCCTGAGAGGCAGGAGGTCACCTCTCTCCAGGTGCTGCAGGTGTGAGAGGTGCTGTGTGGGCTTGGTAGCATGAGCCCTGTGGTGCCTACTGCTAACTGGGCAGAGTCTGTTCCCTGTGTCTTGACAGGGCAAACTGCACTCCTGAAAACTTCTGCCAGGCTTCCATCTGTTTATGGAGTGGCCTTCTGTCTTCCTAGGCACCAGCCATGGTGCTGCTAAAGGTGTTAGAGGCATTACAGCTGGCTCCTGCTTCTCTCTAACATCTGGAGCTGTCTGTCTTTGCTTTGACAATGGGCTTCTTTGCCTTCTTGTGCCTCTTCCTGAGAGCAGAACCTAGACCCCCACTCTGGAAATGGGAGGGTGCTGAGCCTTGTCCTCCCTCCAGGTGTGTGCCTGCCAAGTGCGTGCCACAGGGAAAATGTATGCCTGCAAGAAACTGGAGAAGAAAAGGATCAAAAAGAGGAAGGGAGAAGCCATGGCCCTGAATGAAAAACAGATCCTGGAAAAAGTGAACAGTAGGTTTGTAGTAAGTACATAGGAATTGCTCTCACTTTGCTGCAATGCTGGATTCTTCCTCCAACCAGCCAGCCTGGCACCTCTGTGCTCCTCACCTGCTGAGGAGCAGGCTCTGCCCATGGTGCAGGGTCGTGATGGCTGCACATCTCTCACAAGGCTGGGGTCTGGCAGGACCTCTACTGCCTCCCCAACAGGCTGTAAATGCCCCAGAGCCAGCCCCAAACACCCATCTGGTCTTACAGGCACCTTTGTGACTTTTGGGGCACAAGTAAACAGTGAGAACTGTCTCTTCAGACACTGGGGTGGGGAGAAGCCCAGCCCTGAGCTGTGTGATTTCGAGCTCTGTCTTGGTGCCCTGCGGTGTGGAAAGCCTGAACCTCCCTTTGCAGAGGGTTCATCAGATGCTGCCCCAGTGTTGCTGTTGAGTGCTGACTGCCTGTGGGGGGAAGCAGCTTTGGCTGGGGGAAGGTGTCCTCCCTGTCCAAGGAAAACTGGGAATGTGCTGGGACTGCTGGGTACTGCCATGTCCTCCCTGGGTTTGCACAGTTCCTCCTCTGCTGGCAAAGGCCCAGCCCTGAGCCTGTGAGTGGCTGCTTGGGTGGCAAAGTGTCCATGGGAGTGTGGGCACCTCCCTCTTCCAGCTGTGTCTTCTAACAGCCTTTCTGCCCTGAATTGCAGGTGAGCTTAGCCTATGCATATGAAACTAAAGATGCTCTCTGCCTAGTGCTGACCCTCATGAATGGAGGGGACCTCAAGTTCCATATCTACCACATGGGAGAGGCTGGTTTTGAGGAGCCCCGGGCAGCTTTCTATGCTGCTGAGATCTGCTGTGGCCTGGAGGACTTGCACCAGGAGAGGATAGTGTACAGGTGCGTGCTGCCTGGTCCCTGCTGGGAGAGCTTGTAGGGCCTGCAGCAGCAAGAGGGCTCCTTCTGCTCTTACCAGCCCAGCTGGGTCTGTCTGGTCAAGAAAATAAGCTCAGGCTTGAAAGCAGCACAGAGCTGAGTGAGAGGAATCGGGAACAGAAAGCTGATCTTGTGGGAAAAAGGGAGACCTTAGCTTGGCTTCCTTGTGCTGGTAAATGATCGCCAAGAACAGGATGTGATCATGCTGTGAATGTCTCAGGGCAGGCACTGAGCTCCCTGGGCAGTATTGACACTAGAACAAAGGAGGGTAGGCTGCCCCAACGTGCTCAAGAGCTGGGGAGAGGGAAAACAAGTCGATTGACTGTACTCACAGGGGTGTGATGCAGTGTTAGGATAGCATGGCTGAACACTGGCCAGGAAATCCCTTCTGGTCCTTCCTTGCCCTGGGGCAGGATAAGCAGAGAAGCCTCTGCTCCTTCTCACTTGTGTAGCCTGCCCCATACTGAGTTCTGCACCTGCAAAGAGGGAACCATCCTCAGGCTCAGTGCAGAGGGTTGAAGGTTTTTGTGTTCCACCTCTCTGCCCAAGAGGGGAGAGCTTGCAGGGTCAGCTCTGGGATACAGGATGAGGGGAAGATTATCTGTGTGCCCGAGGCAGGGGCATTGCATCCTAAAGTTGCTTATCTGTGCTTATCTGACTTGTTGAGATGTGGCTGTTGCTTGTGTCCTTTGCTGTGACAACAGGCTTCTTGCTAATCAAGTCCCTTCTATCCTAGGGACCTGAAGCCAGAGAACATATTACTGGATGACCATGGTGAGTGCAGGCTCAAGAGGAGCCGTGAGCCTGAGTTTTTTTCTTACTCTGCTTGAACCAGGGTTACCCTGTGTTTTTGGCAGCTTCCAACACTGCCCCCTGACTTTCTCCTGTTAACATCTCCCTCCTCTATGCAGGTCACATCCGTATCTCAGACCTAGGACTAGCTGTGCATGTGCCAGAGGGCCAAACAATCAAGGGCCGTGTGGGGACAGTTGGCTACATGGGTAAGCGACCCTGGTTTGAGCAAAAAGTGCTTCAAAAGATGTGCTCTCCCTGCCCTCACACATCCCTCACCCCTGCTCCTCCGCAGCTCCAGAGGTGGTGAAGAACGAGCGCTACACGTTCAGCCCGGACTGGTGGGCTCTGGGCTGCCTGGTGTACGAGATGATCGAGGGCCAGTCCCCCTTCCAGCAGCGCAAGAAGAAGATCAAGCGGGAGGAGGTGGAGCGCTTGGTGAAGGAAGTGCAGGAGGAGTACTCGGAGAAGTTCTCGCCCTGCGCCCGCTCCCTCTGCACCATGGTATGGCTCTGCAGCCCTGTCCCTTCACTCCCTCTGCACCATGGTATGGCTCTGCAGCCCTGTCCCTTCACTCCCTCTGCACCATGGTATGGCTCTGCAGCCCTGTCCCTTCACTCCCTCTGCACCATGGTATGGCTCTGCAGCCCTGTCCCTTCACTCCCTCTGCACCATGGTATGGCTCTGCCGTGTTGCTCCTTCACCCCCTCACTAGAATTCAGAATGGCTTCACTGTCCCTTCACTCCCCCTGTACCATGGTATGGCTCTGCAGCCCTGTCCCTTCACTCCCCCTGTACCATGGTATGGCTCTGCAGCCCTGTCCCTTCACTCCCTCTGCACCATGGTATGGCTCTGCAGCCCTGTCCCTTCACTCCCTCTGCACCATGGTATGGCTCTGCAGCCCTGTCCCTTCACTCCCTCTGCACCATGGTATGGCTCTGCAGCCCTGTCCCTTCACTCCCACCGCTCCTGAGCATGCAGCAGCAGAACACCGGTGCACCTCCCTGCAGAGGTGACACCCAGCTTCCCTTGTTTCTCATAAGACAGCACACAAGAATTCAGAATGGCTTCATTCCTTGCCCAGCTGCCCAGAGGGCTGTGCTCTCCCTAGAACACAATGCAGGAAGCCAGGTCTGCTCCTGCACAGAGCACCCTTCACCCAGAACATTGATTTCCTTTGTGTCACAGCTCCTGTGCAAAGACCCCTTGGAGCGCCTGGGGTGCCGAGGAGCTGGGGCCAAGGAAGTGAAGGAACACCCTCTGTTCAAGCACCTCAACTTCAAGAGGCTGGAAGCAGGCATGCTGGACCCTCCCTTCAAGCCAGATGTAAGTGCCCATCTGTTCCTGACCTTTTCACTCACTGGGGCTGTCAGAGGAAGAGGGAGCCCTGGCATGGGGAGATGGGGCCCATTCCCTTCCCTGGACCTGGCAGAACAGGGGTCCAGCAAGCTCTGGGCTGCAGGGAGAGGTGGCCTTGGCTTGGAGGTGGTGGCCTCAAGGTGAAGCCTGGCATTAGAGCAATCTTTGTGCTCCATAGCCCCAGGCCATCTACTGCAAGGATGTGCTGGACATCGAGCAGTTCTCCACGGTGAAAGGAGTGGAGCTGGAGCCCACAGACAACGACTTTTACCAGAAGTTTGCTACAGGCAGTGTGCCCATTCCTTGGCAGAACGAGGTGGGTCTTTGCTCCTGCTTGTGCCCACCATGGCCAAGGCAGTGTCCCTGTGCTGTCCCTGTGCTGTCCCCGCTGCTCTCAAGCTCTGCTGGGCCCTCAGTGATGGGCTCCATGTGGCAGTTGCTGCAGCCTTCTTTTCCCTCTTCCAGATGATTGAGACAGAGTGTTTTAAGGAGCTGAATGTCTTTAGCACAGATGGCACAGTGCCCCCAGACCTGGACTGGAAAGGGCAGCCTTCTCCACAGCCCAAAAAAGGGTTACTCCAGCGTTTGTTCAGCAGACAGGTAAGGGTTTGCCCAGTGTTTCCTCCCAGCAACTGTGATCATCCTGCTCCTGCCTGTGCCAGGCAGGTCTGGCAGGGAGGTGGGCATGAGAGGGCAGCAAGCAGTCTCCCCTAATGTCAGGTGGCCAGACCCTAGAGCTTTCAGGGGCTCCTGTGCAAGGCTGCAAGGAATCAGCCCTTGCCTGGCTGGCACTCCCTACGCTGGAGGAGTTAAGGGGGCTGGAAAAGAGTGTCCTGGCTAAACATGCTGGAATCACCCAGGCAGAGGGATGGTGAAGAATCTGAAATATTAAATAATCTCTCTTCTGACATGAATAATACCATCCCTGAACAAGTCCTTGCTCTTGGAATGGGCTGTCTGGGCTCCCCAGAGCACTTCTGCCAGATCTTGAGCCAGGCAGAGAGCAGCTCTTTTGAGGGATGAGGAGAACAGAAACATCTTGCAGCTGCTGTGGGCTTGCTTGTCTGCCTGTTTCCTCTGCCCGGGACAGCCTTTGCCTTCTTTCCAGGCCTGGCAAAGCCCAGGCTGCTGCCTCTCAGCAGCTGTGTGCAGCTGTAGGACTCCAGCATGGTTGGCTCTGGACCCACTCAGCCACCTGGTGCTGATTCCTGCTCCTTGGCAAGCTCAGAGTTGTGCTTTGCAGTTCAGTGGGCTGCCCTAGCCAGAGCTAGCTCTGGGGATACCCAGCCCTTCCTGAGGCAGGCAGGACCTGCCAGAGGATGGGCAGCTGTTTGTAGAAGGGGTTGAGCTGTGATTTCCCACGTGTTTTCTCTTTCCAGAGGTGAGCAGTCACTCCTGGCTGCTCTGCTCAGGGAATTACCCGGTGGCCCACGGACATGGCAAGATCTGGGAAAGAGGAGTGTTATCCTTCAGTGCCTATTCCCTTCCCCTGGCAGAGCACAACCTGCTTGTTGTTCTAACTGCCCCCTGAGCCACTAATCCAGCATCCCTGCTCTTGCTGCCTTTGTGGGGGAGGCCTTGCCCTCAGCTTGAGCCAAAGTTGCCCCTGCACTGCCGCTGCTGGGAGTTCTGCTCCCAGGGGGCTCTGGGAAGTTTCCTTTACTCCTCTCCGGGTGTCCGGGACACGCAGAAGGGTTGAGAAACTGTGAAGGGTTTGGCATTGCCCCGTGCTCAGACTCCCATTTCAGCAAAAAGGGCTTCAGCTGCTTTCGTGGCCAGCTGAGCCCTGAGCGGGGCCGAGCATCTGTGCTGGCACTGAGCTTGTGTCCCTGGGTGGCTGCAGTCCCTGGAGCCCAGCTTCCCCACAGCTTCTGAGCTAGCCAGCTGTGTGCTCACCAGTCTGTCTGCCAGGGGCTGAACCTCCAGATGCAGCTGGACTGTTCTCTGCAGTCTGGGGGTCCCCTTGCCTCCATGTAGCTCTCCTGCACACAGGCTGGGGGGAACCTGGCCCATCCCTGCCAGAGGGCAGCTGTAGGCTGGGTTGTGTGACCGTGCTCACCCTCTGCTTGCTGTGCTCCTCTCTCCCTCCCTCCTCCCTCTCCTTGCCCTTCTGACTTCAGGACTGTTGTGGGAACTGCAGCGACAGCGAGGAAGAGCCCACCCGGCTGTAGAGCACAGCTTGTTCTCCAGCCCCTGGGACCCCCTGGCCTCTCCCGAGTGCCCAGCCTGAAGGACACGGTCGCAGTGGCCCCACAAGGTGGATTTGTTTACAGTTTTATACGTCTGTATGTGAAGACTGTGAGGATGATTCCAAGGCTGGCAGCCGCACACGACTCGGGCTGAGGCGCCTCTGACCACGGGCAAGCCCTGAGACAAACCCAGACGCTTCCAAATCTGCCACTTGGGATGGTGCTGGTGCTGCTGCCGCTCCTGTCCCAGGCCCAGGGTGGGAGGGAGGGAGGGATGGTGCCGGCGTGGGCCGAGGCCAGGCTGGAGCAGCTCTGCTGACACATTCCACGGTGCCGAAGCGGCGCCACAGGTTTGATGTATATTTATATATGTCGGTCTGTACATATCACATGTCGGTTTTTAGTCTATGGATGGGGGCCTGCACTGCCCCCACCCTGCCACAGGCACAAATGTCCTCCTATGGGAGGAGTGACGGTCCCAGCTTTGTTCCAGGGAGTCCTGGACAGAGGCCTTCTGTGCCTTGAGGTGTCTAAATCATCTTTCCTGGACCTTTCTGGCCGTGCTGAGGTGTCCTGGCTCCAGCGGAGTCCATTGCTCAGCCTGGAGGCACAGGAAAGTGCTGTGCCAAAGCGTCTCCCATTGCGTCCTGGCAGCAGAGTGTCACTGCCTTGTCCTCTTGTCCCTGTCTGCTGGAGCCTGCTGCCTCCTGCCTCGTCTCACACGTGCTGCCAGCTCCAGTGAGCTGCTCCCAAGCCCCTCTCCAGACCACTGGCACAGCTGGACACAGCCACTCCCGGGCACCTGCTGCTGCTGTGGCCAAAGGGCTGGTCTGATCCTGGCACACTGCAGGGTGGTGGCAGCCCAGTTCCACCAGCTCTGCACCCGTGCATTCCAGAGGTGTGGCCATGCCCAGGCCCAGCTCAGTGGTGGAGGAGCAGACACATAAAGGACCCTGCTCTCAGGGAGCAAAGTTGTGATAAAGGGAATGTCCCTTCCTGGGGTCATGTGAAGCTGTGACCCAAAAGTGACTGGGCTGGGACCAGCTTAGTGTGTGTCCCCAGGGGTTCTAGGGAGCCAGCACAGCTCCTGCTCCCAGAGGCAGGAGCCCTCCATGGGGAGCAGCGTGGGGATCAGCCCACCTCTCCATCCAGCTTGTCCTGTCCCCTCTTGTGTACACTTGTCCCAGCTGTGTCCTGAGCAATAACTTGTCCCTTCTCTGTGTGTGTGTGCACACGTGTGTGCGTGTGCTGCTGCCTCTGCTCATTCTGAGCCAGGCCCCCCAGGGGGGCTGAGCACCTACTTGGACCTGTGGTATCATTTGCTTGCCTTGCACTAAAGTTGGAGAGTATTTAAATTTTTAACCTTTTGTTAAGTGTAAAGATTTGCTGTGCCTTGGATTGCTCTCGTGTCATGGGGGCCCTGTCGTGGGGGGCCTGCTCTGGGCCATACAGGGATGGTGGTGGTAAGAAGGGAAGCTGGCTGCCATGGGCTCTGCTGGTGCTCCTTTCCTGCAGGGAAGAGCTGGGGTTGCTCTCCAGGGCAAAAAGGCTGATGCTGGCTGAGCCCTGAGTGTTACAGATGACCCTCAGTGTCTTGGCTGCATGTTTTGAGTCAGTGTCAGGGCATGACAGGTATGAGGCCTTGTGCTCAACAAGCCTGTTAGGATGCTTGTGCCTGCTGTGGTCCCCTCTGGGGCATGTCCATCCCCAGCACAGCCCTTCCTGGGCTGTCCCAGGTGTGCTGTGGGGCCAGGACAGAGTCCTGCTGCCCTCTAAACACGGTGAATTACTGCATCAGGGGGGCCACCATGAATGGGAACCTTGTGACAGCACAGAGTGCTGCTCCTTAGCCCAAGGAACAGCCCCTCCAAGGGGAGACCCTGCGTGGTGACACGGGGTGAGGGTCACCGTGGGCACTGAGGTGAAGCAGTCAGAGGAGGGCAGCCTGGAGGGGGGCACGGGGTGGGTTTGGGGTCCGGGGCTGGCGGCAGCCTCGTGCGCAGCGCGGGGGGGCCGCACGCAGCTGCACTGGGATGAGAATAGCAAGTGCGGCTGGGTAGCTAGGGAACAGTTGCTATGGGAGCAGGGCCGAGGAGGAGTTCTCACACTCGGAGGGGGCATCTTGGGGTAAAATCCAGGCATTTTCTGCAGCCGTGGAAGGAAGGAAGGCAGGCGGGGGGATGGGGACTGCTTGGGCATTGCTGTTGCAAACGCAGCAGGCAGCATTGCTTGTGCTGCCCTCCTGCCACTGCCTGGGTCATGGCACCCTGGCACCAAGGTCCTGGGGTCACCAGCGTGTTCGTGTGGCTGTCCCAGGGTCAGGGTGGCTCTGGGGCAGAGCTGGAGTGTGAACAGAGCCGTGGCTAGCCCTGAGCAGGGCAGGGAAGTGGCTCTGCCTGTTTCCATCTGCTCAGCGATGCCCCAGCATTTGGGGGGTGTCTCCTCCCCATCCCTGTCCTTGCTGGGGGCTAGCAGCATGCAGGTGGGGGGATGCTGGTGCATGTCCAGAGCTGGAATGGGTGGATCTGAACCCTATGGACACAGGCAGGCTGTGGGGGTCCTGAGCAGTGCCCTGCGCTGTGGCGGCAGCTCCGCACACCATTTTCAGGGGTGAAGGATGCTCTCAGCTGTTGCCTGGGCAACGGCTCCTCCTCCAGCCCACCATGTGGCTCGGGGAGCGCTCCCCCGCCTGCCTCCCCCCGCTGCCGTGGGGAGAAGGGGAAGGGGAAGGCAGCTCCCGGCCCCCGGCGCTGGCGGGGCCGGAGGCCAGGCTCCCTTCGCCCGCCCTCGCCCTGACCTGAGGATGCCCGTGGGCCCCACCGTGCCCCCCGTCCCTGCGGTCCCCATGCTTCAAGGGACCACCCCGGCCCCCCCGCATGGCCGCAGCCCCCTGCCCGCCCTGGGTGCTGCTGGGGCACCCCCACAACCGCCGAGCCGGCAGTGCCCGGCTGCCGTGGCCGCGCTGTGAGGTCGGATCGCAGGAGGCGAGTTCCAGCAAGGTGAGTCGGGGCCAGAGCCAAGGGGGCCGGGGGACACGTGGCCACTGCGGCCCTGCTGCGAGCGAGGTGGCCGGGCTTGGCCCGACACCGGAGCCGCTATGCCCAGCTGTGGTGGGAGTGGGCTGCCAGCACCCGGAGTGCCCAGGTCATCCCCTGGCCGGGATGGAGGAATTCCTTCCGGCCGGGCCCGGCAGAACAATGCGCCGTGTGTGCAGCCGCAGCGGGCGCCTGCCACCCTGCCCACAGGGAGGAAACGGCGGCGGGGTCATGGCCTGCGTGGGGCACCCACACCCATCACCCACCCCCATCTGGCACGTCTCCGCCCCAAAACCACTCTGCCCCGTTCCTGGCACGGCCCCAGGGCGCAGCGAAGGGACGGCGGGGACTGGACCCCAAGCTCGGCGCAGTCCGAAGGAGCCAGAGGGGTGACCCATGGGGGCCATGACCGCCAGCCTCAGTTACAGCAGAGAAGAGCTGGTGACAACCACCCGATGGCAATGGCTGGGGGAGCCCTAGCTCAGGGACAATTGCCCAGGCCAGGCTGGCGAGGGGTCTGTTTGGGAGCATGGCACCCAAGGGAGCAGGGTGACCCCAGGACACCCAGTGCCATTTGGGTCCCTCGCTGTTCTGGGGCCAGGCTGGCTCCCCTGTCCTGCAGAGACACGTGTCTCACTGCAGTGGCCAGCTGGGCTGGGGCAGGGGCTGTTAAGGTCTTGCCAGCCCTGTGCTGCCCTCCCCTGCCTGTGGCCCTGCGCTGGCCGTCACCCCGGGGAGCACGCAGTTGTCACCCCTTGAGGAAGCTGCGGATGGCGTTGCGGGAACGGGTGGCAGCACCCCCAGGCTACCTCCAAGGCGAGCGCAGGGCTACCGACCGTGGGAGCCTGTGGCACCACCCCACCGGGCATCGCAGGGTCCTCACCCCACCCGGACCGGGAGCCGCTACCCGGGAATCCCCGGCCCCCGCCCCGTGGGGCTCCCGCGGCCACCCCCGGGGATGCCCTGGCCCTCTCGCCACCGGCATCCCTCCGCCGCTCCCCG
>WBNO01001131.1:0-19367 GCA_013400575.1 Peucedramus taeniatus | reverse complement strand
GGTGCGGGCAGCATCACCCCCGCCCCGGGCCGCCCCCGCACACAGCTCGCCCCCGGGATCCCGCGGCCCGGGCTCCGCTCTGCCCCCGCAACACCGCGCCCCGGGCCATCCCCCGCCCCAGGGACACTGAACCCCGGCTCAGCTCCTCCCGGGAACCTGCACGCCGGGTGATTTCGCATCCCGGGCTCTCCTCCGCCCTGGGGACCCCGCATCCCGTGCTGCCTCTCCTGGGAAGTTGCACTCTGGAGACCTCTCGCGCTGGGTGGTCCTCTCCGTTACCGTACTGTCCCCTGCCCGCGTCCTGTACACCCGGGGGACGTGGCACACCCGGCTTCCTGTGCCCTCCACTGCCCTTTCCCGAGCCCCCGTGTCCAAGGTTTGCTCTCCAAGGACACGGCACCGTAGGCTTTGCCCTACACACCCAGCCATGCCCTGGCTGCTTGCGCAGGGGGTCAGTGAACGCAGCCTTCTTGGGGGCCTCTTTGCTGCCCGTCTGCTCCTCCATCCCCACCGCTCCCAAGCCCTCGGTCCTTTCAGAACCCTGCCAGGCTGTCCGCAAGCACCTTTTCCAGGAGGCTTTGCCTCTGTGTGAACCCACAGTTGGTTTTGCACTGACCCGCGCAGGGCTCTGCAGGGGTTCCCAGCCAGATCCTGCTCCTGCCAGGACAGGCAGCGATTCCCTGTCCCCGGCGCTGCCCCGAGCCTGGACCAGCACCGCGCTGGAGGGGTCCCTGTGCCAGAGCGGCAATGGAGAGCGCACAGGGCCTGATTCCTGCAGGTTTGGGATGTTCCTAAAGTGACCCGTCCCAAGACAAGCCCTTCACACAGCCCGTGGATGACCCCGGAGGGACAGGGACAGGGACAGGGTGCCGCGGGCCCTGGCGGTTCCGCTCGCTCCCCCCACGCCCTCCCTTACACCAGCATTTCCGAGCGAGGCCAGAGCCGGAGCCGCCCTAAGAGGCTGTGAGAGTTTGGGAGCAGCTGCGGAGCAGCTGCCGGGGCCACCGCGGGGGCTGGGGCCGGGGCAGGCGCCCCACAAGCGGCTCAGATGGCTTTGGGGGTGGATGTGGTGGGACCCTGCTCAGGGATGTGGTGGGAGCTCTGAGCCTACCGCCGCCAGGCTTTGTTCTCGGAGCAGCGAGGCTGCAGCCCCTCCCCAGGCTCCACCTCCGCAGCCCACCCGAGACCCTCCTTCCGCTGCCTGTGCACAAGCTCCTCACATGGTGCGCAGAGCTGGTGGGCAAGAGATGCCCTTGGCAAAGCGCAGAGTGGTAGAGGCGTCATCAGGAGGGCCCAGAGGCAACAGGAAACCAACCAGAGCCAAGCCCCCCATGAGCGCAGACCTTGGGGGGCACAGGGGGATGCTTGGCTCTCCCCAGGGGAGGGGCAGGTTGGCTGTAGCACCCTGGCCCTGCTCCACAGCTGGGCACCCTGGGGCTGGTCTGGCAGAACCTGTTCCCAGACCGTGCTACTCCAGCAGGCTCCGTCCCGCACCGCTGCCTGCCCCTGCCCCTTTCCTACCCTCCACTCACGGGTTCTGTCCAGTCAAGCTAGGGTTGCTGCCCACGTGGGGCCACAGCCACCTCACCTTCCCCCGTGCTTCCTCTGACCTTGGCTGCACAGCTGGGACTCACACGCGGGCATTCTGCCCTGCCCCTGCCAGGCAGGCACCAGCTGTTTCTGTCCCTTGTCACACCCGTGTCCTGCTGCTTCTCAGTGTGACCATCCCACTGCTCTCCTGTGCCCCAGCCTGAGCGCCTGGCCCAGCCCCAGCTTGTCTTTATCCCTTGACTTTCCTCACCCCATCTTTGATGTGCTTTTGCACTCCTGGAACTGGCAGTGAGAAGACGTGGCACCGCAGCCCAGATCTGGGTGATGCCAGGAGGCATTTGGCTTCCCACAGCCAGCTCCTGCCCCCGGCAGAACCTTCCAGCAGATGAGCAAGACAATTTTCCTTACAATTGCTCATCATGGCAAGAGCTGCAATTATTAATGACCGTTCCAGCTGTCAGAGTGGAGAGGGAGGAGAACACCCACTGCCCTCGAGCCCGTTCCAGCTGGAGGTGCTGGTGTGGCCTCACACCCATCCTTGGGGACGGCAGCTGCATCGCGTGAGCGAACGCTTGGCTGCTCCACGCTGGACAACGCCCAGAGCTGGTGCACGTGGCCCACGCGTGCCCCACCACTCCTCAACCCCTCTACAGTACTCAGGCATAAGGACCAGAGGACACTGCCAGGTACACAAGGACCCCCACTAAGGTCTGAGCCCTTCCCCATCTCTCTTTGCTGCATTTCATCCCCCCAGATTCGTTACTGCCTCCATCAGTGGCCCTGCCTGCTACAAGAGGGATGACCCAGGGGACACAAGGGGTCAAGCCTGGGCTGACGCGGGCAGAGGAGGAGAAATCTGAGGGGAAGTTTCCCTGGAAAGCTGGAAGGAGCTGAGTCAGGCCCCAGAGGGAGCGGAATGAGGGCAGAGCATGACCTTCCCAGCCGGCCGCACCTCACTCGGCAAAACCACGGGCCTGGAGACAGCGGGCACTTGCAGAGACGTGTTTATTAAAGGCACTAAAAGCACCGTGGCTACATCAGTGCAGCCCGACTGGAGGGTGTGGTTTGGGGGAGGCATCGATGGCCCCAGGATGGCAGTGGCAGAGAGCTCTTTGGTTGGAAGCTGTGCCCAAGCCTTGCAGGAGCAGCCGTCTGGCTGGGCTGGCCATCAGCACACGCTGCCAGCCCACAGCTGGGCCACGCCGGGCTGGGGGTGCTGCCAGCCCAGGGGAGCAGTGGGCCAGCAGGGTGGGGGGCATGAGGCACAGACACCCCCAGAATGCACACGAGGCAGGAAGCCATGGCAGCAGTTACAGGGGGGCTGGTGGGTTGTCATGGGCAGGGCCCCAGCAGGGGAGCAGGGCCGGGTCTCCAGCCCCAAGCACACAGCAGGGAAGGTTGGGGAGAGTGAGACAAGAGCTGGTCCTCACCCACTCAGGGATGTGTAAGGAGTATCCCTGCCCCAGCACTGAGCTGCCAGGCAGCAAGGGAGCAGCCCAGCTGTGGCAGACCCCCTCCAATTCCAGCCTCAGCATGGTTGTGCCCACCATGCTGCGTGGCCCAGGGGCAGGAGATCCATGCAGCATCCCCTTCCCAGGGCTCCTAGGGCCAGTTGAGAAGCATGTAAGAAGCCACCCAGCTATAAAAGGCTCTGGACCCAGCACTGCATCTGGCTGGAGTTGAGCCAGGAGCTGCCAGGAAAGAGGCAGGAGCAAGGGAAAGGGCCAAGGGCCCAGCCTGGCTCCCTGGGGCCAGCAGGGCAGGGGGAGAGGAGCATGCAGGGCCAGGGGCATGTGTGGGCACAGCTGAATTCCCACCCCTCACACATGGGAGAAAGCGTGGCTCTTGCACAGCGGCTTGTCCTTCTTGGAGTAGAACGTCTTCCCTTCCAGGTTGGTCTGGCAGATCTGGGGAGGAGAGTGCAGGTGATCAGGCTGTGGGGCTGAGTCAACCTCTGGATCCCCCACAGCCCAGCACTGGTGTCACACAGGGACCTCCACATGGGCCTGGGGCACCGCCAGCGACCAGAAGGCTCAGAGCAGAGTCCCAGGCACCCAGAACAGAGGCAAGTGGGAAAAATCTTGTGGCAGAGGTCCCCTGTGCTGCTGGTGTACCCCACCCAGAGCAGGACTGCCGGGGAGAGGCACAGGCCCTGCAGCAGTGAGGGAGGGAGGCACACTGCTCACCGCACAGACAAAGCAAGTGTCGTGCCAGCTGAACCCCAGCGCCTCCAGGAACCGGTCCCCAGCATCGATCTTGAAGTCACAGCCGCGGCACTTGGTGCCAAACATCTTCTCATAGTCTGTGAGGAAAGGCAGAGCCCAGGTCAGCACTTCCATGCACTACAGCTGCTCATGCCAGGGGAGCAGGGCTGCAGCTCAGCCAGGATCCCACAGGCACAGCCTGGGGACAACTCTGCCAGCCCCCATCCAGGTGAGATACTGCCCCGGAGAGATGCAGGGTGCCTCGGCCACCACAGGGCTCCAGGGGGAGGAGGAGAACCTCATCTCCCAGGATGCAGCACTCGCTTTGATGTACATCCTCCCTCATCACCATGGCAACACAGGAGCCATGGCACTACCCTGCAGCTAGGGAGAACCAGGATGGAGGGCTCAGGGCTGTGGGATTGGGGTCTCTGTGCTCCCCACAGCTCAGGGGGAGCCCTGCAGAGCAGTGCAGCTCATGCCCCCAGCCCTGTGCACAGCTGCTGAGTCTCAATGGTGCCCCAGGGCCACATGAGGTGACACAGGGGGTCCCTGGGTCCTACCTCTCTCGCAGTAGGGCTGTCCCTCCTCCATGTAGAAGGCTCGGTTGCGGATGGGAGTTTTGCAGGCGTTGCAGGTGAAGCACTGCACGTGCCAGGTCATCTTCAGTGCATGCATCACCTCCTGGAGGGGAGCCACTGTCAGTCAGGCACAGGACCACCAAGGGCAGGAAGGGACAAGGAATCCCCTGAGATGGGACCAAGGTGGGAAGGGACAGGCACTCACAGCAGAGGGCAAGGACAGGAGATGGAGGGCAGGCTGAGGGACACTCACCCCAGTGATCTTCTTCTTGCACTTGGCACAGCTGGGTGCGTAGCGCGTGTCGTAGCACTTGGGGCAGAAGATGGAGCCTTTCTCCTCAAAGAAGCCGCCCTCATCCAGCACCTTCCTGCACTGGCAGCAGATGAACTCCTCGGGGTGGTAATAATGTCCCAGCGCCACGAGGTACCGTCCCCTGTGGCAGGACAGAGCCACGTCAGCCACGCCGGGGCCCAGGACGCTGGCGTGGCAGTGGTGGCAGCCAGGGCTCACCTGATGACCTTGTTGCACTTGTAGCAGAGGGGGGTGCGGCCGGGCCCCTCGGGGGCTTGCTGGGCTGCCTGCACGATGGAGCTGCGGTTCTGCATGGGGGTCGGCGTGGCCGGCTGGCTGTGCTTGCTCACCACCGTGCTCGTCTTGTCCGGGGCGTAGCGCTCGGCAAACGAGGGGTCCACAGCCCAGGGTGGGCGGCTGGTGGGGGTGGGGGTGGCACTGGGGGTCCTGGGGGCTGCACACACACACACACACACACACACACACACACACACACACACACAAGTCTTAAGGAGAGTGCTCCTGATCCCTCGGCAGCCCTTCCCCAAAAAGCCCTGAGATGTTTTGCTCACCCAGTCCCGGCTCAGTCTTCATCGTTGCTCCTGGGGACGGGGATGGGTCCGGCACGGAGACCTGGCTACAGAACAAGCAGTTAATCCAGCCTGCCCTACTCGCCCTCACTGCCCAGGGGTGCAGGCAGGGCTCCCCACCCCAACAAGCAGGAGGGAGCTGGCCAAGCCCCCATGCCCAGCAGTAACTGGTTTAGTGACGAGGTACTGAGCCAAGGGCCTTCAGTCCTGCCAAAGACACAGCACCCCCAGGGTCTGTGGGTGGTCTGGGGAGTGGCAGGAGGGCAGGTTCTGGGCTTCTCCAGACTGATCAGGGCCCCCAGGGACCACACTGACTTTGGCTGCCGACTAATATGTGATGATCACCCCCAGTCTCATTGGGGTGCAGGGGGACCTGGACATGACCTGATGCAGGAGCCCCAGGATCCAGCCCAGCAGCGCTGGGAACAGGCAGGGCAAGCCAGGGCTAAAGAGGCACAGCCCAACAAAAGAGAGGGGACAGGGAGAGAGGGAAAGCCAGTGGCTCTGTGCTTCTCCAAGACAAATTCAAAAAGGAGATGGCAACAAACCCAACTTTTATTTGTGTCAGAGCAAACTGAGCAGAGCTGGTACCCAAGGCCATGGTACCAGGGCAGGAGGTGTCACAGAGAAGTAAAGGTAAAAAATGGGGTGCCATCCACCCTCCTGCCTGGCTGCACAGCACAAGGAACAACCCTGACAAGCTGGTGACATCCACGAGCTCGGCTGCCCCACAGCCCCAAGCCAGGCTTGCAGGACACTGTGCCTCAGGTCCAGATGCTGCCCAAACATCACAACAACCCAGTGAGATTTGGCCAGTGCCATCAGCCACTCCCAACCCGCCGTTTCTGGGGCACCACAGCGCAGCTCAGCATTCCCAGCTGAGGGGCAGCAATCCCCAAGGGGTTCTGGACAGACAGTGCAGCCCCCCATCTCCTGCTGCCACACACTCCCCTTACCTGGGCTTCCTAACAAACACATCATCATGATCCTCCACTGAGCGCAGCAGGAGAGAAAGAAGCAAACAGTCATTCCTCACAGACCGAGGCCCGAGCACAACAAGAGGGAAAGGAAAAAGAGGAAAAACAACCTCTCCTCCCACCAAACTCTGCCCCAAAACAAAGCCCTGCCTGGCCACAGGGCAGACCAAGACCCCAGACCGGTGTCACCACCATGAGACCACGCACAGCCCCAGGCAGCTCCCACTGACTCAGCCACCCACGAGACCAAAACCTACGCTGCAGTGCCACTCCAGACTCTGTGGGACCCTGGCAGCCCAGGGAGAGTCCAGCACTCCCAGCAGTGCCAGGCCCTGTGGGAACTCACTGCTGCTGTCTGTGCCCGTCAGCTGGGCCAGTTTGCGGAAGGAGCGGGACTGCGAGGTCCCGGTGCGGGGCTGCCAGTCCTCAGCATCCTCCATCAGTCGCAGCTTCCCGGGGTTGCACCCGGGGGTGCTGGGGGGCTCCAGAGGCTGCGGGGGCTGCCTGTGAGTGACACAGGGCAGGAGCTTCAGCCAGCACAAAGCACAGACCCTGCTCTGGAACAGGGAAGCACACCAAAAGGTGCCCTGGCACATGGCAACACCTCTGCCAAACCCTGGCACTCACCGCTGCTCCACCGTGCCCCAGTTGGACCCATGGGCATCCCTGTGGCACCAGAAAAAATGGAGGCACAGCAGTCAGTGGCTGATCCGTGGCTCAGCCCATGGTTCCCATATGCACCCACAATCTCAGAGGTACAAGAACCTCATGGAAATGCCGACAGCATTCACTCCTGACCAGCCTTGCAGCCATTCCCTGACCCCACTTGATATCGTGCCCCAGGTACAGTGCCTGCCCTGTGACTCCAAAAATGCCCAGCAAAGTGTTGTGTCACCAGCCACCCCTACACATCATGCTTCATATTGACCTCCCCAGCTTGGTGCCAGCAGTGCCCAGCAGGTCTTGCCTGCACACCCATTTGGGGACGGTCTGGCCGGTGGGTGCCCAGGCAGGAACCTCCCAAGGTGAAGGTCAAAGCAGTGGCCGAGCACTGGCAGTGCCTGTTGTGGGGTGAGCAGAGGGTGGGCTCTGCAGCTCCACCACCACCTCAGATCTGGGAGAGGACAAAGAGGGAGAGAAGAATCCACAAGAGGGCAAAGAGTTTGCCCAGTCATGAGAAGTAGTGATGCTGAGGGGAACTGAGCCATCAGCACTCACCCAGCTCTGCCACACCAGGCTCACAGGACAACGTGCCGCAGGTGCAGGTGCTACCCAGCACCACCCAACATCCCATAGCCAGGTTTTCCCAGTGCCATCAGCCTCCTCCACTCCTTGTATGCCCAAAAGGCTAAGATGCAGCTCAGCATCTCCAGCTCAGAGCCAGCAGTGCCCAGATACTGGGACATGCAGCCTCAGCACATGCTCCCCTTACCTGGGCTTTTTAACAATCTCATCCTCACCATCCTCCACTGAGTGCAGCAGGAGAGAAAGGGGGAGATGGAGTCAGTCTGCAGTGACTGATGGCCAGGAAAAGCAGGAAAGGAAAGGAAAGGAGGAAAACCAACCTCCCCCCACCCACCATCCTCTCACCCCATTGCACAGCCCTGCCTGGCCATGGGGCAGAGCATGGCCCCAGACCAGAGGCACCACAAGCCCACACACAGCCCCGGGCAGATCCCGCTGGCTCAGCTGCCCCAAGGGGTGACCTGGGGCCAAAATCAAACTCCTGATGCCACATCACCCTCCTGCCTCTCCCAACTTCTGGCTATGCCAAAACAGTCCCGCACCCCCAGCAGTGCCAGGCCCTGTGGGAACTCACTGCCATCCGTGCCCGTCAGCTGGGCCAGCTTGCGGAAGGAGCGGGACTGCGAGGTCCCGGTGCGGGGCTGCCAGCCCTCAGCATCCTCCATCAGTCGCAGCTTCCCAGGATCACACCCAGGGGTGCTGGGGGGCTCCAGAGGCTCCCTGTGAGTGACAGAGGGCGGGAGCTCAGCCAGCACAAAGCACAGACCCTGCTCAACACTGCAGCACAGGGCAGTGCTGCCAAAGGTGTCCTGGCACATGGCAACACCTCTGCCAGACCCTGGCACTCACCGCTGCTCCACTATGCCCCAGCTGGACCCATGGGAATCCCTGTGACATTGGAAAAAACAGCAGCACAACAGTCACTGTTTGACCATCCCTGCCAGATGCACCCACAGCCCCATGGAGGCATGAGCCATGTGGAAATACTGACCAGCAGCCTTGCAGCTGCTCCACAGCTGCATGGGATGCAAAGCACCAAGACCAGTTGCTGCCCAGCACCTCCCAACATCTCCAGCAAGGTGTTGTGATTGCCACCAGCCACCCCTACCCAGGTGGGTGCTTGGGGCAGGACCGTCCTGAGGTGACAGTCAGAGCGGTGGCTGAGTGCTGGCAGTGCCCATTGTGCAGCTCTGAAAATACCTCAAGTCTGGGAGGGGGGACAGAGAAGGAGGGAAGAACCCCCAGCAGTGCAAAGAGCACCCCCAGAGTGACTGCAAGCAGCAAGGGTGAAGTGGTTGTGGGGGCTGAGCCTGCCTGAGCCTTGTGGCTCCTGCTGCTGCCCCTTACCTGGGCTTTTTAACGGGCTCATCCTCACCATCATCCACTGAGGACAACAGGAGAGAAAGGGGGAGATGAAGTCAGTCTGTGGCAACTGAGGCCCAGGCACAGCAGGAAGGGAAGGGAAGGGAAAGGAAAAGTGCCCTCTCCTCCCATTGCCCCCCTGCCCCAACACACAGCCCTGCCTGGCCACAGGGCAGAGCACAGCTCCAGCCCAGCCACGCCATGAGCCCACACAGCCCTTGGCAGCTCCTGCTGGTTCAGCTGCCACAGAGGGCCCAAATGGGGCCAAAACCAATGTCCTACTGTAACAACACACCACGGCCTTTACCAGCTGCCCCAGCAAAGCTGGGCACCCCTGGGCAGTCAGGCAGTGCCAGGCCCTGTGGGAACTCACTGCTGTTTGCGCCCACCAGCCGGGCCAGTTTGCGGAAGGAGCGGGACTGGGAGGTCCAGGTGTGGGGCTTTGTGTCGAAAATGTCCTCTAACATCCGCAGCTTCACAGGGTCACACACAGTGTCACTGGAGGGCTCCAGAGGCTGTGGGGGCTGCCTGTGAGTGACAGAGGGCAGCAGCTCAGCACCAGGACTGGACCCTGCTCTGCAACAGGGAAGCACCTCCAAAAATGCCCTGGCACATGCCAACACTTCTGCCATACCCTGGCACTCACCGATGTTGCCCTGTGCCCCAGTTGGACCCATGGGCATCCCTGCAGTGTCAGAAAGAATGGTGGCACAACAGTCAGTGTTTGACCAGCCCATCCTCCCCACACCCATCCACAGCCCCAGAGACACACGAGCCTTGTGGAAATGCTGACAGCACTCACTCCTGACCAGCCTTGCAGCAATTCCCTGGCCCCTCATGACACTGTGCCCCAGAGCTGGTCTAGTTCCCTACCCTGCAACCCCCAACACCCCGAGCAAGGTGCTGTCAGTGCCACCAGCCACCCCTGTCCACTGTGTCCAGCACACTGTGCTGCATCTTGGCCTCCCCAGCTTGGTGCCAGCAGTGCCAAGGAGGTCCTGCCTGCACACCCAGCATGAAGACACCTCATCTGGGGACAGCCTGCCTGGCTGGTGGGTGTCTGGGCAGGACCCTCCTGAGGTGACTGTCAGAGCAGTGGCTGAGCACTGGCAGTGCCTGTTATGGGGTGAGCACAGGGCAGAGCCTGTGGCTCTGCCAACAGCTTGGCTCTAGGAAGAAAGAAAGGACAGGACAGAGGGTGGAGGATAAGGAGAGGAAAGAAGAAACAGCAACGTGGCAAAGAACTTCCCCTGAGTGACTGCAAGCAGTGAGAGAGAACAAGCCTTGTGGGCTGAGCCCAGGGTGGGCACTCAGTGGTTCCTGCTGTTGCCCTGGCACACGATCCCCTTACCTGGGCTTTTTAACAAATTCATCCTCACCATCCTCCACTGAGTGCAGCAGGAGAGAAAGGGGGAGATGGAGTCAGTCTGCAGCAACTAAGGTCCAGGAAAAGCAGGAAAGGAAAGGAGGAAAACCAACCTCTCCACTCACCTGGCCCCATTGCACAGCCCTGCCTGGCCATGGGGCAGAGCACAACCCCAGACCAGAGACACCACCACGAGCCCACACACAGCCCTGGGCAGATCCCGCTGGCTCAGCTGCCCTCAAGAGGTGACCTGGGGCCAAAACCAACACTCCCGGCTGCCACATCACCCTCCTGCCTCTCCCAACTTCTGGCTATGCCAAAACAGTCCCACACCCCCAGCAGTGCCAGGCCCTGTGGGAACTCACTGCCATCTGTGCCCGTCAGCTGGGCCAGTTTGCGGAAGGAGCGGGACTGCGAGGTCCCGGTGCGGGGCTGCCAGTCCTCAGCATCCTCTAACATCCTCAGCTTCCCAGGATCACACCCAGGGGTGCTGGGGGGCTCCAGAGGCTGCGGAGGCTCCCTGTGAGTGACAGAGGGCAGGAGCTTCAGCCAGCACCAAGCACAGACCCTGCTTCAGCACAGGGCAGTGCTGCCAAAGGTGCCCTCACCAGACCCTGGCACTCACCACTGCTCCACTGTGCCCCAGCTGGACCCATGGGCATCCCTGTGATATTGAAAAGAACGGTAGCACAACACTCAGTATTTGACCATGGCAGAGTCCATCCCTCACAAATGCACTCCAGAAGTAGGAGAAGTCAGAGACACTCAGCCAGCTCTATCCTGCCATCCTGCAGCCCCATGCCAGACTCACAGCACACTGTCCAGCTGCTGCCTAGCACCTCCCAATACCCCCAGCAAAGTGTTCTCGGTGCACCAGCCTTCTCCAGATACCTTTTCCTTAAGAAGCAATGGCAGAGCTTGGCCTCCTCAGCTTGGTGCCAGCAGTGCCCAGCAGGTCCTACTCAGCACAGCACATCTTGTCTGGCTGGTGGGTGTCCTGGCAGGACCCTCTCGAGGTGATGGCCAGAGCAGTGGCTGAGCTCTGGCAGTGCACACTGTGGGGTGAGTGCAGGGCAGGCTCTACAGCTCCACCAACAGCTCAACTCTTGGAGAGGGAGAGAAAAAACAGCAACAGAGCTGAGAGCTTCCCCTGAGTGACTGCAAGCAGCAAGAGAGAACCAGGCGTGTGGGCTGAGCCTGGGGTGGGCACTTTGTGGGTCCTGCTGCTGCTCCAGCACACGCTCCCCTTACCTGGGCTTTTTAACAAGCTCGTCCTCACCATCCTCCACTGAGCACAGCAGGGGAAAAAGGGGGAGATGGCGTCAGTCTGTGGTAACTGAGGCCCAGAGACAGCAGAAAGGGAAAAGGAACAGGAAAGGGAAAAGGCCCTCTCCTCCCACTGCCCACCTGTCCCAACACACAGCCCTGCCTGGCCACAGGGCAGAGCACTACCCCAGCCCAGCAGCACGACCACGAGCCCACACAGCCCCAGGCAGCTCTGCCTGGCTTAACTGCCCCATAGGGCCAAAACCAACACTCCACAAGGAACCAAAGCCTTTATCCAGCTCCAGTTTCCCCAGCAAAGCTGGGCAGTCAGGCAGTGCCAGGCCCTGTGGGAACTCACTGGCATCTGTGCCCACCAGGCGGGACAGTTTGCGGAAGGAACGGGACTGGGAGGTCCAGCTGGGGGGCTTTGAGTCGTCAATGTCCTCTAACATCCGCAGCTTCACAGGGTCACACACAGGGGTGCTGGGGGGCTCCAGCAGCTGTGGGGGCTGCCTGTGAGTGACAGAGTCATCTGTCAAATCTGACAGATCTCCGGGGGCTGTCCCCCACCTTCCCCAGCACAGAGTCACAGCACACCAGTTCCAGACATGTCACACCTTGTCTTACTCCCCACTCCCCAACTCCTCCCTCACAAAGGCTGGGCCTGTGAAGAACTGACTCTGGAATGACCACCACCATTCCTGGCAATTTGAAACTGGCCCCAAGGGCCAGAAAGAGAAAGGACAGAGCAAGAATAAGCCAAGGTCAAAAAACACCAGCAGGGAAGCTGCACCACAGCCGTCTATGGCAGTGCCACCTGGCCGTGGGCAAGGTGCCCAGCACAGCCCATCAGGCCTCGCCCAGCACAGCCACATCTTGGGGAACAGGGATCACACACAAGGACACTCCAGGGCCCCAGCAGCTGGCACAAACAGGCAGCTGTCCCCTCTGCAGTGGGGACAGCTTGGTGCCAGGAGTGACCCACCCGCATGGGCAGACATGGGCAGCCTGCTGCCCATCCCCAGGCTGGCCCTGCCCTGAAGGACAGGGCACTGGCAGGGAAGAGGCATGCAGGGAGGATAGAGAGAGCAGGTAAAAGGCTTACTGACTTGTCAAGGCTCAGCACCTGTAGGGAGAGGGAAAGAGAAAGGGAGGAGAGAAAGAAAGAAAAAGGAAGGTGAAATTAGACCGACAGCACCCAAGAAGTTTCCAGAGCTCACCTATGGCCTGCATTAGCCCCCTATCCCTGAGTCTCACACCCAGCTCGCCCAGGGCCGAGAGCACACTGGGGCACAGAGGCAGATGCCAGCGGACCAGACTGTGCTCCCTCAGCCCCCAGAACAGGCCTGGATGCCCAGGGCAGTCAATGCCACACCCTGCCCCATTGCCCAGTTCCTGGGCACTACAGCAGCTCTGGCAGGAGGAGCAGGGACCAGCAGCTGCTGCACACATGCAGCAGAGCCAGGGAACAGAGTGGCAGGGCTGGAGGCCACACTCTGGCCAGCCCATTCCTGCAGTCAGGGGAACAGCAGGACTTCCCCAGGCAGGCACCGGCCGATGGTCACAGCCAGCCACCGTTTCCCTGCCACTGCAGATGCCAGCCAGTGTCCTGCTACAGCCACTGTGTCAAGCCTGGCAGGAGTCCCCACAGGCTGACACATCCCTGAGCAAGGGACCGGCACGAGCGTGGCTGTGTGTCCCTGTGTGAGACAGCTCTGTTGTGCCACCTCAGCACCAGCCACCGCGGCACGGGCACTGTCACCCGCTCCCACCCAGGGTGCCTGGCATGCAAGGCGCAGCGGGGCCGGGCAGCAGGCTCCCCCCGATCCTCAGGGAGCAGGATGGACAGCAACATACCCGTTGTGCTGGGGGGTGCAGGCGGGCGCCAGGGGCGCGTAGGTCACGGGTTTCGTCACCAGCCCGGGCCGTGGGTTCGGAGGTGAGCCGGCCCCGAAGGGCCGAGCTGTTTTGTTGAGGGCGGTGCTGGGAGCGAAGTTATATTTCAGGGGTTCAGAGCAGGGGAGTGAGTCCTGAGCGAGACAAAACACACAGACACGGGCTCACACGTCAAGCAGCATGCAAGGGGCAGCCCTGGGCCAGGCAGCGCAGCAGGCAGCCAGGTAGGAAAGCCGGACAGCACGTGCACCTTGGAGACCAGGCTCTGCCAGGCTGGCACTCACTCCACTGGGCACCTGGCCCAGCAACAGCAGGTCACAAACCCAGCCTGAGGGTCATTTGAAGATTAGTAGGTGCCCCTGACACTCGCTGCTGCCCGTGGCAGGGCGGTGCATGCACACACGCCGACTGCAACCGTCCCATGGCACAAAGCTGAACATATGCAGGTGGCTTCTGCCCAGGAGCCACCAGTCACCAGCCCCAGCCCTGCTTCCCTGTGCCAGGGCACTCCCCAGCACTAGCAAACATGGTGCTGCACCTGCCCAGCCTCCTCCCCTGTGCTGGCCCCTCTGCATCCCTGCCCACACCCAGCACCAGCAGGGGCACAGACAATCTGGGCCGGGCCCAGGCACCTACTGTGCTCCCTCTGATCCTCCATAATGCCAGAGGTCAGAGCTGCTCCTCCAGTTGGGCTTTCTAGATCTTCAAACACACCCCAGCCCCCTAAAAGCCCCAAGAGCAAAGTCCATTTGTTTCACTACTCTGAGACTCCCTTCCCCTGAGATGAGGCTGAGCTGTCACTGCAGCACCAGGAGCAACACGTACCTTCTGCGGCTTCCCCAGCTGGTTCTGGGCTCTGCAAGAGAGGAGACAGATGGGCAGGTACTGGAGCTGGTCCAGACACCACCAGCATGCTGGTACCCCAGGGATGCAGCACCCAACCGAGGGGAAACATGGCCAGCTGGCACTGCCCTATGGCTTGCTGTCAGGTTAAGCCTTATCCACGCAAGCAGAGCCCTTGGGCACAGCCAGGGACTTCCAGGCTCTAAGTAAGGAGCAGTGATGCTGGGAGATGGTGATATCAGGAGGCAGCACGGGGCAGATGGTTTGATTACACTCCAGTCATACCAGAAGCCCGTGTTTGAGGAACCCAAGATTCCTACCTGCTCAAGGTGAGGCAGAGCCTGTCCCCACAGGCACGGATCCTGTTCTGGGCCTCGATGTGTGTCATGGCACTGGTGCTCTCCCCGTCGATGTACAGCACCCAGTCACCCACTCCCACGCCGGCCTGGGCTGCCTTCCCACCCAGAGTCAGCTGCAGGACAGACAGAGTTAGGGAGAGCTGGAACAGCCAAGCAGTGATGAAGGAGCAGAGGGACATCCTCGTGAGGGCAGGGGCCTGCCAAGGCCCAGGATCCCCAGCCCAGCAGGCCTGACCCAGGGGAAAGTAGGGACCCCCAGATTACTCTCCATTTCCCAGTGCATGAGCCCAGAGCAGCCTCTTCCTCTTGGCAGCAGCAGAAGGCAAAGCACTTCTCCAGGGCACTGCCCAGCCCTTGCCCTCTGGCATGGCTGGGGACCCTGCCAGCACCCCAGGGCCCCATCGCCGTGACGCCAAACACAGAGGCAGCGCTGCCTCAGCCTCGACAAGAAGCCCAGCCACCCCCTGGAGTCATCCCTGTGGTCCCGGGGCAGGAAGAGAGCACAGTGAGTCAGGGCCCGCTGGGCAGCCCACATCTCACTGCAAACCACAGGCACGTCCAGCCCTTGGCCTGGGGCGGGGAAGGACAGGGGAGGCACCCCTCGGGCACTCCCCCCAGCCGCCCGCGCTCCCGTCCCGTTCCCACCAGGCACAGACATTACCTCATTCCCACAGAGGAGCAGGAGCCCTGCCGGGGCAGGGAGACACCCGCCCCCACCCATGTGGCCCCGCTGGGCCAGCCGGGAGCACAGTCACAAGTTTCCCTTCCTGGCCACAGTGCCAGGGATGCGCCTTGCCCCTGCCGTGGCTCCGTGGCACGGCTGTATGACAATCTCATGCTGGGAAGTGGAGGCTGCCCTCCCCTCCCACCAGGGATGCACAGCCAGAGGCAAGCAGGGCTGGGAGCACCGCACACAGCTCCCAGGCACTGACAGACAGACAGACAGATAGACGTGGGCAGGCTCAGCCATTCCTGCTCCTCCAGCATGGAAGAACTCGAGGCGCTTGGACCCAGACCAAGTATTTCCTCAAGTCCTGTTCGACATGAACATAAAAGGAGTGAGCCAGATTCCCAGCACTGTCAGAGGGCTGAAAAATCCTTGCCACAGAGTCCCGGCCCCTCCTTGCAGAACCCAGCTCACCCCAGAACCACACACCCCTTCTCTAGGCCAACACCAGCCCTCCACGCAAGGCCGAACACCACATATGGGCCGGATGTGGCCCAGTTCCACCTGCATCCCACTGCTATTCCTAGCAGGACATGGGTACCCCCACCCCTCCCGTTCCTCTGGCCTGGCACTGGAGGGTGCTCTCAGCAGCAATGATGCCCTCAGCTCCTGGCCATGCTGCTGCAAGCTCCAGCTTGCTGCCCTGGAGGGCTGGGGAAGGCACAGGGCAGCTGTGTGGGTTTGGAGGCAGGAGCAGGAGTTGGGAGAGGTTTTCTCATGACTGCCCAGGAAGGGGAGAGCACATCAGGCTGCGTCACGAAGCCTCACCCAGCCTGGTCAGCACTTCCTGTCTCCCTCCATGCCAACGTGCAGGAAACCCCTTTGACAGGTGCCAGGAGCCATGGCAGTGCCAGCCCTTCTACTTCCCACCCAGACCCGCTAACCAGGGCTTCCTTCCTCCCCTCTCCACCCAGTCTTTTGTTCCCTGCACCTCCATCATCGCATCCAGAGAGGTGCTCCCCTACTGCCCTGTCCAGAGGCCTCCAGGACAGAGCCTCCCTCAGCACATCCCTCAGTGCCTTCCTGCCAGTAGCACCCAAGTGTCTCTCCTCTATCCCAGCTGGCAGATGCCAGGATCCACACAGCATCCAGCTATGCAGACTGGAGTCCTTATCTCAGCTCCAGCACAGGGACCATGGTTTACAGCCTGCCTAGCCAGGGTGTCAGCACCCTAACAGAGCCCCGTGCCACAGGAGGCACATGCCAGAGGCCATGGTGGCACCTCTTTTGTGTGATCAGTAAGCTGAAACAGCCTCACTGCTCACCCAGGAGTGCCACAGCGATGGACACAGCTGAGAATCAAGCCAATGGACACAGCAGCATTGCCCTGTACTGCCCATCCCTGCAGACCTGCAGAGCAGGGCCCCACTGCAGCCCACAAAGCTGGGGCAGGATGCTTCCTTTCAGCCTGCTGCAGCAGGGCCAGCTCACAAGAAGCAGTGGCCAAAGACAGCAGCATGCTCTGGGCAGGAGCTCTGGGTCTGGGGATGCCTTTGGAGTGCAGAGCAGCACAGGCTCACACCTTCCCATTAGAGCACACCACCCTGCCATGCAGCCCAGCCTCACCAGAGCCCCCAAAGCTGGCTGCATCCCCTGGGAATGCCCTTGCTGCTCCTGCCCTGCCCAGGACTGCAGCGCTGCCCAAGCCTCACCAAGCACTGCTCCACGAGGCCCCTGCCCCAGGCTCTGGGAGGCTCCTCCATCCAACCAGCCCCTTTGTTAAGAACTGGCTCGCAGCCAAGAGAAACATTTTTTAGAGAATAAACTCGCTGAATCTGTCTCTGCGTGCTCAGCAGAGATCAGCAGGCCCCGGGGCAGCGGCACCGGCGACTCCAGCCTCACGCAGTGCCCTCAGGGCCCGTGCTCTCTGCTGGGATGCTGTGGAGATCTGTGCCCTCTGGGGCAGGTGTGCAGTGCCCTGCACGTGCCAGGGGCAGGTCCCCACGCAGCACTCGATGCCACAGGCAAAGCTGTCCTTTGAGAAGCAGCCTCTGTGCCAGCTGCCCGAGCGCCAGCGGCACAGGCGATGCACTCACATTCCAAGGCTTATAAGGCAATGGTGTGGCCAAAGCTGTGGCCAGCACCCGCCCAGGGACGGGGACCTGCAGCACCCAGGGTCAGACCCAGGAACATTGAAATGGGAGAGGCTCAAACCAGCGGCCACGGGCACAACCAGCTGTGGCACAACGGCTCTCACTGGAGAAACGGGAGAGTTTTGTGGAGGGAGTCACACCCCTGTGCACGCAGCAGTGCAGCTTCCTCCTCTCCGTGCCCATTTCAGGAGTGACCTCAGGCACAGAGTTGGGAGCTGTGCTGTGGAAAGGAGGGCAGAAGGGCACTGGCTAGGTCCTGGGATGCCAAACCCAGTGCTGGGGTACAGACCAGGAAGCCAGTCCCACATCTCAGAGAGCAGATTCCCTCCCGCTGTGGTGGGAACACTCCGGAAGGGGCCTCCCCTGCCCCCCTCTGCAGAGGCTGTGCAGAATTTCACATTTCTGCCTGCAGCAGGAACACCCCCGTGCTGGGCTGCAGCTGATAAGGGACCAAGAAGGCTATGTGGAGCCAGGCAGGGCAGGATGCAGCATTCCCGGGGCCCCAGCTCATCTACATCCCCCGTATGGCTCTGCCTCAGCCACTGCGGCCTCCCTCCCACAGAGGCAGGAGGAAGGATGGGTGTCACCAGCCTTGGTTTCTCTTACCCTGGAGATGGAGAGTGGCATGCTGAAATCCTTCCCTCCCTGCAGCCTGAAGCCCCAGGGTGCCGGCCCATTCAGCATCACCTTGTAGGACTCCATGTCGCCCATCTCTGCAAGGGAAGAGGGTGTGATCCCAGTGTTAGGGTATGTGGAAACAATGCAGGGAGAGCAGGCAAGGAGAGGGCTCGGTGCCTGGCAGGGTAGGACAGGAGGCAGGTCACGTTTCCAGCTGTAACTCCACCCTGACCATCCTACACTGTGGTTAGAGACGCACCCCAAATCCATCAGCATCTCCTCCAGCAACGTCAGAGCTGAGGGGCCCAGGCTAACACTGACTAGTGCCAAGGAGCCAGGCACAGCCCTGCCGCCACCCACAGTGGAGTGTCTGTGGGCTCTGCTCTCTTCCCAAACCTGGGATGTGCCCTCCCTTGCAGCACCCCAGGAACTCCTGCTGCTGCTGAGAGCCAAGGCTGTTCAGACCACAGAGAAGCAACAGCAGGTACAGAAGGATAGGAACCAGAAGCATTTTTGCCGGATGAATTAGCAGCAGCAGCACAGGAGCTGTGTGATGCCACCCGAGGCGCCTGGCACAGCAGCCAGGCTGGCGCTCCGGCAGCCGGCCGAGCAGATGCTCCCTGGGAGCGAGCCCATCTCCGGGGCTTCGGCAGGAGGGAATCCCGGCGCTCCCCTGCCTGACAGCTGTCAGCCGGCCAAGGCTCCGGACAGACGGGCCAGCACCACCCTCTTGTCACCTTTTACCTGGAAGAAGCCGCCAGACCCCTACGAACGGCCCCAGGACGTTCCTCCTGAGGGCGGACAGGGCCGGCTGCGGGGCTCCCCACGCCTCGCACGGCCCGGCTGCAGGGCCGGGGGCCAGCGTGCCCCCGCTCTCCCCGAGCCGGTGCGGTCTATATAAGGCGTGTAAGACGACACCAGCCCGCTCCCCGCTCCGGAGGGCCGGGGGAAGAGCTGCGTGTCAGGCATTCCCGGCGCCCGGGAGCCGCGCAAGCCCCAGCGAGGCGCCGGGACGGGGCGGCCCTGAACGGGCGGATACCCCCCACCCCTCCCCGGTGGGACGGAGCCCGACTGCACCGGGGGCCCCCGGCGTGCACAGGCTGCGCACCTCTGCTTATTGCTGGGAAGCCCCACCCTGACCCGCGGGGGGCCTCGGGACCCCTCCCCATCCCACACCGCCTCCCCCCTCCGGGTGTCGGGGACGCCGGCTCTGCCCCACACGGGCCCGACCCTGACCACCCGCCTTCCCCTTAAGCCAGGCCTCAGCCCTCCACCCCTCACGCCCCCATCCCCCTGGGCAGAGGACGGAGCCCCCCGCCACGGCGCGGCTCCCCGGACTCACCCGCGGCCAGCGGGGCCCGGCGAAGCGGGCGGCTGCGGAGCGGTGCGGGCCGACA
>WBNO01001130.1:112404-152606 GCA_013400575.1 Peucedramus taeniatus | reverse complement strand
GCTAACCAAACTAAGCAAATGTAATATTTTAGATAATATTAATAATATAATATATAATATTTTAAAAATAATCTGTACATTGAGGCAGCAGATCAGGGAGAGAAATTGAAAAGCAGGAAAACTGAAGTTATAGGGTCTGTGATCTGAATTCATGAAAGGTATGCATTTGAGAAGGCGACATTCAATATGGACTTTTACAATATGCACACACACTTATATTTTTTATCCCAAGAAATCATGAAGGCCAACAAGAGAGATTTATGTCAACAAAAATGTTCTAAGATGTGATAACTTACTACCAGTTTTACATCTGTTTATGTAACAACACTTCAGGAATAAGTCCAGTTTTCTAGCCATTAAATTTACGGATCGACTCTGTCAGTAGGATGGTAACATAGTAGATGACAGAGGGACAGCAAAGAGGGATCTCCTTACTTCAGACTTGAACAAATAGGGTAAATTTGTATCCTCCTCCAAGTCTTCAAAAATGCCTAGGACAGACTTAAGTCTTCAAGCACTAACAGAATGTGGTTAAATCCTGTTTCTATGAGGAAAACTTTGGAGTGAAGTTCCTTGAACACAGGATATTTATTCAGGGATAAATGAGCTTTGAGTAATGTTTTTTAAATCACTGCAATGTTCATGATTTGTTATAATTCACCTTAATCAACTCAACCACCGTGTGCCATAATTTTTACTCAGTTCATCATTTTGTAAAATAGTGGTTTTCCATTATGTGATCTGTTGAATTTCTCCATCTAATTTGCTTTCTTTTATGCTTTGATCAAGTATTTCCACAGCTCTACTTCCACATGCTGCGGCAGAGAAGAAGGGTGCTTCATGGAGAAGTGATTGTGGAAAAGGACGATTGAATCAAGCTGTGTAACCATGGTGCTTTTAGTGGAAAGGAAAAGAAGAGAGGGTAAAAAACCAAAACTTCCTCTGATTTTTCTGAGTCCAAGTTTTAAAACATGGAACAAGAATAAACAACTGTGCCTGTGCCTGTGGACTGTATTATTTTTGCAATTAATATATTTTGAGACCTACCTTTTCATCCTCAGATTCACTTTGGTTTTTAATTGTTCATTTCTTCAAATAAATATTTTCTTATTTTGACTAGGTTGATGAGTAGCTTTAAGAATAGTTGGCTAGAATTAGAATAGTTAGCTACTGTGCCTTCTGTTCTGAAAGTTCTGTTATGACCTGTAGTCATAATCAAGAACAGAAGAAGAGTTGATAAGTTGTACTGAAAGTGAGTCTTCTGGAAATGAGATTAGATAATGATGTTTTTCATCGACTAGGTGAATGGAATGGTATTTAAGCTTTATATTAAGTAATACCTTTCCAATTATAAGTACCGTAGCACGTTGTTTAACATTTTTCTAATTACAGTATCACAATGCAGAATTCCAGAAGGACTTTTGGAAAGAATTGAATTCTTGATTGTCAGTGCAAAATGTATTTTAATTTGTAATTTTAAATATACCAAGAATAATAGATATATTAACTGGTTAAAAGTTTGTGCTGAGGAGAAGACAAGATGTGCCTACCTTTCTCTAATCAGTGGCTGGAATAGGACTCCTTTGCAGAGCAAAGCTGATTGTCAGCATGTTTCCTATTCTACATTTAGATTATGTATGCAGAAAAATCAGTATTATGTTGAAAAACTGTAGCTATGGTGAGATATTTGACTTCTTTTAAACAGCTCAGTGGGATAAAATATATTTAAAATAGCATCTTAAAATATAAATTGTGCTTTGATTCATCCCATTGGGCAACTTTAATTGCTCCCTCCCCATCAATTGTTTATACTGTGTTGTCCTAATTCTCTTTCATGTCTTCAATAATCTGGAGGAAGGATTTACAGTATATTGATAGAAGTTACAATGGTATTACACTGTATGATACCTGAGTGGGAGAGGTCCAACAACTTAGAAGATTTTGATCTATCAGCCTAGCAGATTCAGAGAAAAGGTGATGCATTTGAGGAAACTTGGATATTTAGTAAGAGAGAGAAGATGGAAATGTAGTCATGTGGTACACAGCCTTGAAAATGTAGGGAGCAAAACTGTTTTGTTTCTGGCTTCACTGATGTCAGAAGTGTATATAAATGTGGAAGAGCTGCATCAGGCAGCTGTAAATCAGAATACTTGTGGTTGCTGAGGTAAATTCTGGAATACAGTCTTATGTTTTGGCTACCTCAGGGATGAAGAATTGGATAATCTTCTGAAAGCTCAGAGAACAATAACAAAACTAGTTGAAGTGAGAAAGAAGTCGGAAAGATTGAGTTGCTAATATGTGTAATTTGTTATTCTATGATAAATACATGGAAGAGCTTTTCTAAGTGTGGAGGTGTAGCTATGATGAATTTGAAACAAGGTAAATAGCCAGTGAATATCAGAAGAAAGGTCCTACTGATAAGATCAGTTAGGTTACAGAATGACACAGTAGTGCTTATCAATGCATGCAGTGTCTTGGAAGGGTTTCAGTTAAAGTTGGCAAGAGACTGAACTACATATTTGAATAGGCAGTTTCCATTTTTAGCTTCAATGATACTATGATCATACAGCTTTTTTGAAATTTGTAGATATGCCAGAATAAGGTGTATCAAGTAATTTAATAAAAAAGCAAGGATTTGCTATATCCCTAACTTTTAAATTCCATGTTGTGCCTTGAATTTGTGTTATTTATGTATGTCTTCATTACACGTAAATGAGTTTCCTTTTATGTGACAGGTGCATAGTAGACTTGAGACAGAACAGCTGTATTTCTTTAAATTTTAAAATGTTTAAAAAAATCTTTATATTCCTTAAATTTCACACAAGGTGCTCTAATTTAACTTACTACTTCTGTTTTATATGCAGCTAAAATTATTAAAAGTTTAAAATATAAATTACATTTACAACACTGAATCACAAAAGAGTTGTGTTACGTGTGTTCAGACTAGCAGTTGTGTGTGTCCAACATTCTTTCAGTACTGTTTTATAAACTGTGAGGAACATATTGGCAGTTTTGGGAAATATATCTCCATTAGCAAACAGATTAGTGTGATGAAATATGAAAAACTATGATTAGGTTAAGTTCTGTGTCTCGTTTTTATTGTCAGGGCAGCTCACTGAAGACCATAGCTATCAATTCATTGAAAATGCATTGAATATTTAAGGATGTGATTTTGAAATCCTTGATCAGATGAGTGTATCCTGTAGATAGTATTCTTTCTAAAAGGAATACTTGCACTATAAAAGTGTATTATATTTGTTTTCATTGTGGCCTAAGGATATTATCATATGTTAATCAAAGACCTATTTTTATATACTTTTGTATGGATGAAATGAAAAAAAGCCAACACTGCAACTTGGGCTGCACTTTCATAAGGCAACAATGTACAAGGTAATGATACAATTTAAAACTGGATTTATGGCTACAAAACAGTCTTGCTAAATAATGAATTGATAAAAGTAGCACTAAAAATTACTTACAGTATCACATTCAATGTTTCATTGAGCAGAGAGATTGCCATGTAGATTAGTTTACATGGCATTTACTTAAAAAAAGTGAGCAACATGTTCTTTTCTCCTGTTTTTTGACTGAAACCTTTCACTGAAGCCCCTTTTCACAGAATCAGTAAGGTTGGAAAAGATCTCCAAGGTCACCAAGTCCAACCTTTGACTGAACACCACCATGTCAACTAGACTATAGCACTAAGTGCAGTGTCCAGCTGCTTCTTGAATGCTTCCAGGGATGGTGAATCCACCACTGCCCTGGGGAGCCAGTTCCAATGCCTGACCACCCTTTCCGTGGAGAAATTCTTCCTGATGTCCAACCTGGCCCTCCCCTGACACAGGGGGGGCCTTTTCCTCTTGTCTGGTTGCTGGTTGCTATTCTCTTAAGGTATCTTCTGAAACATAGTGAGAATTGCAGGTAAAATCTTCTTGCTATTGACTTCAGATGAGCTAGGATTTTATCCTATGTAACTATATTTCAATTTCAGTATACCATCTTGAAACAATTAACCTGTTAAATGGACATTAAAATTTAAGTATGATTTTCATATGGTGCTCTCTTTCCAACTTCTTTTTTACATCTGTCTTTTTTGTCTTCCTCTCTGCAATATTCCTAGTTTTCTAAAGCATTTAAATCCTCCTGCTTAAATAAGATTAGGAATGTATTCAAACATCAGCATCTCTAATGTTTTCATGTAGTCTTTACCAAATTGTCCTTATAAAGGTATTTTCTTACTTGTTCTATATAGGCCTTCTGAAATGAATTAATATAGAGCATGGCTTTATGAAACTTTTTGAATAGCAGTACATAGAAATGGGGAGATTCCTTTTAATCCGGTGACTTTTCCTACTTATTGGTAGGAACAGAAACCATCTTTTGTATAAACTCTACCTGAAAGCAGCTGAGATTTTCTTTTTCTTGAGGTTCTCCCCAGCACTCACATAGTGTGAAGAGCTATTTTGGGACAGATTGGGTTGTTTCACAGCTCAGCCCAGAATGTTTGGAGGTCAGATCACAGCTTCAGGGCATGGGCAGCAGCAAGGAATATGGTGCTGAGATATTGCATCTTCTGCATTATCTGGCAAGGGGTCTCTGAGGCCGTGGTGAGCAGTAGTTGATAGATGTCATTTCTCCCACCCTGCAGGATGTGAGATGAGAGGAAGCTCAGTGTTCTGTCATTGCCATCTGCTGAAGGAGCTCAGGGGATCAGCTGGGAGGATCTCTGTGCACCAAGGGTGTGTTACAGAGAGGGCTTTCATGGGAAAGCTCAGCTATGGTTTGCTATCTATTAGCCTACATGTCTTGAGACACACAGGTCTGCCAGGATGGGCATGGCACACCAATCTCAGCAGCACAGTTCAACATAAACTGCCCTGGAGAAATGGTGCAGGGTGCTGTTTCTCATTCCCATTGAACATAGTATTTAGCCAGGTTCATGTTCATGGATAGATTGCAAGTCTACTTAACAGGGAGATGCATGGAGACCTTTTCTGTGACCAGATGGAAATATGTACATTTTAAATCTAGCTCTGGCTTCTGCTCTGACTGTGGTACTCTCAGTCTTCACAGTAGCTTACTTCAGTGGATATTTGGATATGTGTATGGTTACTAAATAAATCAGAATGAAACCAATTCACAATTGTTATAATAATTTATAATTTAAAATTAGCTTAAATGACGTTAGCAGTTTTTGAATCGAGCTCTTGCTTAATCTGCCTTAGAAAGAAAAAATAAAGGAAAGTTAATACAAATAAATGTTCTGCACTAGGCAGTAGGGCGTCATAAATCAAAATTTTCAAGCAGCCAAACTGGCTGTATTTCATAAAGGATTTTTAAGTGGGTTTTTTTGAACAAAAAAGGTGAAAGCTTTTCTGAAAAATCAAAGTTTATTTAATAATGTATATTTTAAAATGTGCTGAGACTTACTGTATTATTTATTACCAGTTTACAATTTAAATTCATGCTGAACCGTAAATTCATGTTTCTATAGATTATTAACTGTAGCCCATTAAAATGTTTCATTCTGTGTTTGTTACAATGGCTGTTTAAAAAACAAACTCCCCATTTTTCTGCAGAGCTCTGTGTTCCCTTGCTCAGGTGAGTTGCAGTATTGTTACTGCCTGTGATGCTTTGCCAGGCTGCTAAAGTGGCAGGTTTCAGTTTTTCAAGGGCAGCTGCATGAGCTTGCTTCCAGGAGGGCACAGCTCCACAGCGGGTGGCACTCTCGGGTCGGTGTCAGGCGCCGCTGTGCCACGGGTGCCCTTCTGGGGTCTCGAGCGCCTTCAGGACTGCCAGCTCTGCTGATCTCCCCAGATGGAGAGGACCTGCCTGGTCAACCCTTAGGTCACAAATGCAAATCTGACGAGTGAACTGAGAGTGAACTGAGAGCTGTCCCGAGAGAACTGTGGAGAATTGAATGTTGGGTGGCTCCAGCCCTCTCTAGGAAGTTGCTGTCAGTTTCACGCCTGCAGCTGGAAGTGGCTGGTGATGTTCAGTACCTTCTGTGTCATGTTGTACCACCTGAAACATGTTGTCCTTTTATTCCTACTCTCCTGCCTCTCTGTTCGGTCTTGAATGTATTTGAATGTCCTTTCAGTTTATGGCTTTGTAAATGTGTAAGTGAAGAAAAATTTATCTGAGTGTATAGAATGCATATGTATAGAATTGTACTTGAAGTTTCTTAGTAATGTAAATGCACTGCAACTGCTTATTATTGTTATTTCTTCTAAAATGCCTTATCATTAGAAGTTTACACGGACAGGAAAGCAACACAATATGATACTTCTAATAACTTATTTATTTGCAAAAATTATAATATTTTTTGACCTATAGATTCAGATATTTGTTTCAGAGACTGTTAACACTGTAGCACTGTAGAAATGAATCATCAATTAAAAGACGTATTTTAAACTTTGTTCTAGTTGATTTTTTAATTTTTTTTAGCATGTAGAAGTCAGTTCATCATATTACACCAGACTGCTATCTGTTTACAAATGCTATACTTATTTATTTAGAAATATTTCACAAATTAATTTTGAGGTCCTCTGTAACAAATTAATCTTAAGGTCCCCTATTTACTCTTACCCAGACAGCCTTTTTATATTTCTTAAAATGTATTCCATAAAAACCAAGTAGGTTTGAGTAGTAATAATATTGGTTTGTCAAAGAAGAGCAGAAAACACAGGGCATTCAAGAGAATGCCAATATGTATGAAATAAATTGCATTACAGTGATCCTGAAATAGATGTTCCAGTAGTAGATGCTTCAGTGTTTTGGAACAGGACTTTTTTGTGGTATTAACCTTTGAGAGGGGTGGAAGCAGAGAACATCCTCTGGCTGTCCTTTGCTATGTGACTAACAATGACATTGCAGATATGAGGATTTCGTTGCCATGACAGTATGAGAAAGCAGTTTGTGAGCATTCACACCTACTTCTTTTGAATTAGGAATCAAGTGGTTGTAACCCCAAGGAGCTTAACTGCATATAAAGCTTAAATCCTGTTAGTCAGATGTATTATAATGGATATGTAGATCTCCTAATCTGAAAATCACAGAAATGGTCTTCTGATCTAAATTTACAGGACAGAATTTACATGTCCTGGCCCTCTACCAAGGTTAAGCCTTCAGATTTCTATAGAAGGTAGAAGAATATCCACTGATCTCAACATGATGGGATGTAGACACGCTTGTATTCTGTTCTGTGTAATTCTGAATTTACCAGGGAAAGAGTAAGCTGTAGCCTTCCTGTTAGTACTGTCTGGGAGAGAGCCTGTGCTTGCTGTGCATTAGCAGTTGCACTGTGGCACACTTCCTCCCAGCTTTGCAGGGTGCCCAGCACTGCTCCCTGTGGATCGCTCCAGAGCACCTGGAAATCTCCAGTAGTACACCACTATTGCATTACACTGATTTGAATTCAGCAGAGTTGTAGAAACTCCCTTCACATATCTACATAAGTATCTTTAATTTCTGAAATTAATCTAGGCCCAGTGAGACATCCCATTAAAAATAGGCAGGGTAGATCATCCCTCACAGCTGCTTGGACATTCCTAGCTTGAAATGCTGCCGTCACTGAACAACTTTGATTTTCATATATAATCTCTTGGTGGTTTGTGCTCATACCACATTTATAAGATGGCACTTTGCCTGCTCTTAAGTGGCTATTCCAGATTTGGTAGAACAAAGTGCAAATGGCAAGCAAGAAAAGACTCAAATGAGTGTCCTGCTCCACACACCAAGCACCCTCCTGGTGCTCGGAAGAGAATCCCAAATCCTGGTGTGTAGTAACATTTACATGCCTTTTAATTTATCATGTATGAAGCTAAATAATGTACTATAGACCTTCAATTCATGACGAAAATAAACAAATTTTGTTACCAAAGACAGCAAATTACATTTTATTCTGTAAATTAAGTCTGGGAAGACCATTAAGTTTGACACTCATTCAGTGACGAAACAGAGACAGTATTGTGGATCCTGCAGTCAACATTTGCTGCCAACTGAAAGCAATTATTTAACATTACTTCTATTTTCATTCAAAATGAGGTGATATTACTGAGAATAAAAAAAAATTGAATTCTTGCCAGAAGGAGTCTTTTTACAGTGATCATCTCTGACCAGGGCTCAATTGATTTAACTTTCCAATCTCTACATTATATCCAGCCAACTCTTAATGAAAGGGTTCTGTCTCTAGGAAAAAAACAAACTTGAAAACAGTTCCTCTGAAGGTTCTTAAATAGAAAATGTATTTTAGACTTCATGAGATATAAACATTTTTGAACATTTTCATACACTTGAGAAATGTTTCTTTAAATAATTGGAAGATTTATTTATTTGTTTGTTTATTTATTTTGTTCTCCATTCTTACTACAATAATAGAATGTTTGAAAAGGTGTTGGAAATGTAGAGAACAATGCCCATATACTAAATATGCTAGTACTGGATCTTTAAAAAGATGATCATACCTCAGGGTTACCTGAAAGAGAGCAGAGGCACAAACCAAGTCTGCTTAAACGAAGAGTGGCTGAAATATCACACCTGCATGCTCAGCTCCATTTGATCCATAGGCAGTGTCCACTGCTGTCTATTATAAATGTCACTGTGTTCATACTTGCTACAGAAGTTTTTGGATTTTTTAAAATCAATAGACATAAGTAGTTACTGGTGGTAGAAATGTGTCACTTATGTGCAACTTGAGTGGGAAAAAAGAAAGAAAGGGCATGGTATTTCCATTTCTCAATACTTTTAAATGAAAAGATTGTCTTAAGAGCCATATTAGGCAGTGTTGCCATCATGTTTTTATTTGGCCATAAAACCAAATATAAGCTACTTTTTAGATTATTATTTTCCCACAATTTCTTTGCTGTGTAAAAATATGTCTATGGTCTTGATGATTTTCTCAGTTGTCTCAGGGCCCTGCTATTTTATGGGTTAGCAGTGGTCCACAACTGGAAGAACACTTCATTGTGGTATTCCTAAATTGGTGCATTGGCTTCAGTCTTTAGGAACAACTTTATCCTCCCAAAAATTGCAGGATGAAGATAAAATATTCTATACTAATATCTTTTATGAATACTCTTACCTCCTAAAAATATCTATTATGTGTGAATGGGTCTGTGTGGTTTGTATGTTTACTTGTTTTTTGTTTCCACCTGTATAGTTACTTAAAAACTAATTACACCCTTGCCTACTGAATATGAAGTCAGTGGACTTTGGTGGTTTCAGATACGAAAGTTCTTTGAGTTTATGGCAGGTCTGTAGTAAACTTCCTTGTTAATTAGCTTCAACTCTTAGCTGTAAATATTTGTAGGAAAGATACAGTGACTTCAGCTTCTGTCTGAAGTAAGCATTATACTTCAGAATATCTTTCTGAAGACATTCAATGTTTAAACATGCTTTTCTTTTAGTTCTGCTTCCTTCTGATCTGTGCAGGATGCTGACAGAGAGGGAACAATCATGACATCTGTAAATAATGTCAGGTTGTTCTCTTTTCACTCCCCTGGCTCGTTTGAACTCTTGCTACAATCCTGGAGCTGTTAGAAGCACTAAATTGGAGGTAACTCAATCACTTTCCTCTGGTCTGTAAAGCATTCAGGGTTAGACTGTGCAGAGGGCAGAAAGCCAGCAGAGAACAATGGAGCTAACACTGTGTGCTAGGTGAAGATTGAGTGGCTGTAGCCATGTGCCATGTGTAGCATGTAGGATGTATGTTTAGGGAACTGAAAAGGAGACTGTGTTTCTGAGTCACTGACTCCTGGGTGGCTGCTGTGCTTGTGACTGGAACAAACTTGCTGTTTAGCCTTTGGTATTGAGAAGACACATGAGACATGCTTCACTGATGAGAGGAACCATTTATATATCTGCTCTTGGTTTTCAGTTCTGGGCACACTATGTGCCTGCAATTTGCATGGTTCTACATGTTAAAAGAATTAACACCTTCTGACGGTGTTTTCATGTAGTTTAATTCTGAGATGTCAAGAACTTCTTGGAAGAAATAACAGCTTGGACTGATCTAATTCCATCTTGAGAGCACAAATATTTCAAGGAGCAGAATTAAATCTATTTAGGGTTTTGGGTGCCCTCCATAAATAGTTCTGGCAGCTCATTCAGTCCAGTCTCCCATCTTTCTGATGTCATCTTCTCCAGCATAATCTGTATCTTCTAATTCTTTCTGCACTATGAAATCTCATTACACAAAATAAAATATGTATGAAAGAGAAATAGGAGGTATGTAGGTGAGCCAGAATACTGAAAATCTGGGACCTCTCCTTCCTTACTGCAGTCTTTTGTGACAATTGTGGAAGGAAATTGTGGAAAGACCAACAATTCTGAGGAATAAAAACACTGTTAGTCACCAACACTGGTCTAAAAGTTTCCTGACTGAAAATGTTTGAGGGGAGTCTGCTTGGGGATGGGTTTCTTGTAAGTGCTTGCTGAGAATTTCAGTCACAAGCCCTTTTCCCCAAGGCAGTCATTTTATTTAAGATGACTGTGTGTACTTCACTTCAGAGGTGATGCATAAACCTTCAAGGTATCTTGTACTAGTGCTAAGATTTCTACCTTTCAAAGGCTTTAACCTTTCTGTGATTCAGTTATACTCCCATTACAGGCCCATATATCCCTCCAGAGATGATCTTTCTTCATTGTGTATTTTTTATTTCCCTGAGACTGATGTATCTAAAAATATTCACAGCCCAAATAGAATTACCTGGTATTTCCTCTGGTTAAGAAGGTTATTACCCTGTTCTTGGTGATTGTAAGCATGGAGGTTTTTTGATCAGGGCATACTTAGTTTCAAAGCTGTGAGATATACAGCAAATCTTAAATTGGAGGAAGGGGTTAAATTACTTCATTATTTACTAGACCCTCTGAGACTGTAACAGGTGCATATTGAAAGAGATAATGAGACATGTTTAAAGTCAGCTGCAGACAAGCTATTATTTCACTATGTCTCTCTGAGAAACCACAGGTAGAGGATTACTCACCTTGTGATGATGGCCGCTGCCCCAAGCACTAACCAGTGTCATCCTGTACAGCTCCTCTTCTGTGAGAAACTGAGAAATAATTACCATGGAACTACCCTGAGCTCTAAATAGCTGTTATTCTTTAGGCACACTACTTACCGAGAGGTTTCATCTGCAAATAATACCTCTTGAGAATGTGCACAGGCAGGATGTGATAATTTACAAAAGCCCTTAAGAGATTGCAATTTGAAATGTCACAGCTGGGTAGGTTTGCAGTTCACAGTAGGTTTGGAGATACAGATCCTGGGGCCAGATCCTTTGCTGCCATGCCCCAGTGGAATCGTGCTGACTTACACGATTTTGAAGACTTAACTTTTAAAAGAGCTTTTCTAAGAATAGTTAAAAATTTGAATAGGCAGTACATGTGAAATGGTGATGTTTTTCTTTTTTTAATTTAGAAAAATTTCAATTTATTTAACAAGTTTCTTTAATAAAGCTGGAAACAGTGAGGGGTTTTCTTCTGAACCAGTTTTAGAATACACATTTCTCTGAATATTCTAATAATGTGAAAATGCATTTTTGCCAGAAAATGCCATTATTTTCCTAGGAAATTCTTGGCTAGCGCAACCTCAAAATCCTGAGACTGGGGATGGGGGTATAGGGAGGAGGGTGAAAGTAGGTGAATGAAAAGCCATGTTGCCTCCCCAGCTGTGAGCAGCCAGTGGGAGCTGGCTGCCTGGTGTCCCACCCCAAGACAGCCTGGGAAGCAGAGAGTGGCCACAGGGGCAAGGGACATTTGTAACAATGGTCATAATATCTAGACAAAAGACTTCCTGAGTCTTCTACCCAGCAAACAAAACAAGGTAATGCTGCCGGAGGACAAGGGGGTGAAGGATTGATTAATCCCCAATTGAGAAGAATACAGTCTCATTCAATGAGATTTCATTGTACTAATTTTACCTCATTCTGTCACTGACCAACTAATCTTTTGTTCTGAATGAATCTGTTTCCTTCCTATAAAAAGCAACACGATGGAAACTTCTATCTTGTCATGCATCTGTTTTCTTTCCTGGTGCTTTTGACTTGGAATTTGGAGAACAGTGCCAGGAACTTGAACAGGGAACCAACTAACTCTTCTTCCTGCGTTTTTACTGCATATCTCCAAAGGAGTGTTTGGCTTGTTCTGTGCATCAGGAGATTAACCCTGATTCCCCTTAGCTCTGTACTGAGAAAATTCTCTAGGGTCCATCTGAAACACCTACACAGCCACTCCCCTGAAGTCTTTCAGTATCCCTGAAGTAGAGTTTAATTAGAATCCAGCTATTTGAGTTTCACCTCTGCTAAGGATTTTGCTTCAGACTCTGGAAGCTTCCAACACCTTCTGATGCAGGGCCAGATCTTCAAAAGGAACCACTGCCGTGAATCTGGACTCTTGCAGTGATTTGTGCTTTCAGTCTGGAGTGTACATAGAGTTAAAATAATCCCTGTAGTAACAGTTCACCCATCTCATTTTTACCACTATGCCCTCTGGTAAGGATGATTGACTGAAAAAAACATATTTTGTTCTCAGAAGCTTAGAAAGAGGCTTAATGTTGTGACAAGAAACTTCCTAAGAAAATGAAGGATGAAGCGACAACAAGAACAGTTTACAAAGAAGGAACATGGGATTTAACGACAGTGTGCAGTAAAAACAAGCTAGTTCCAAAGTATAAATGCTGATCTTGCATGTCTGAGGTAAACAGAAAAGGTTTCCATGTTTCCCAGATTTTTTTTTCTGACACTTAAAGTGGATGAGATGGTAATTTGGTGGGAATTCATGTAGTGCCAAGGAAGTGAAGTTGCTGGTTTACAGCAAATGATATGTGGCCCTTTGTGTCTATAACCCACATCATGTGTATTTCTCTTTTCTCTATCACTTTAGGTTTTCTAAACTGTATCTCTCTAGATCATTCTTTGGAAAGCTGAAAGAAATCAGTGACTCCCTCATTTCATTGTACTTGGCCTTACTTGGTTTAAGGCTATAGCAAATACAATTTTTCCTCTCTGTTATATGTGAGTCCCTTCTGATACTGAGAACATTATATTGTCTTCACAAAGGATTGATGCTGTTGATTGGACATAAAACTAAAGGGGACACTAAAAACAATTATAAAAATACAGTATCTGCAGAAAAATGGCTTTTCTGACACAAAACAACAAAATGAGTTATTGCCGTAAGTGTCAATTAATGCTTTTAAGATGCTTTAATTGCACGGTATCTATTTCAGACTCATGAAGTGTAGAGGTAATTTGGGCTAAAAGAAGATATGATTCACAGTCAATATGTAACTGTGACTTGACAAGGGGCTTAATAGCTGCCTGAGGCAGATCAGAATGTGTGATAATGAGAATCTAGCAGAAAAACACATCATGGAACTGAACTGCAGAGTTTCCCTGGGTAAATGGTGTCAGAGCTGGTCACACTCCTTCTACAAGGCAAAAAGGCAGAAGCAGTCAGTGACTGCTGCAACCTTGGAGTTAGTTACAAAGTACTCATTTTTTAAGTAAATACATGTATTCGTTCTTAGTCATATTAATATATGTGTACATACATCCACATATAAAACCTTTTTTTTTTAGCGCAGTTTAGTGAAATGCACTTCAGCATGGCAGAGAAGTGGGATCATGATAAAGCCTTCCATTTACTGTGCTCTGTTTTCTATTCATGTCCCTTGCCAAGTCCTTTCTGGGAAGCTGTAAGAAGAAAATTATTTGCTGGCTTAGGTTTGGACTTAACTCTGTTCTCTTCATTGCTACTGTAGTCTTCTCTGCAGGGGATTGTTTTACATTTTCTTAATTGCAGAGAGAGATTGTAGTGTTGGCTGTGGTTGTACTGAGAAATGGGTTTTAATGAAGTGCAGTTCCACTTACTGCACTGGAACTTCAGCACCTGCAAGCTGAATGATAGCATCCTGTCAAGTTGATGTTGATGACTTTGTCACCAAGGGGACAGATTTATTTGCACCCATGCATTTTATAGCAAGATTGGGCTTTAAAAATGTTTTGTCATGTTGCTTTATGACTACCTGTATTTTTCTGTTTGAGGATATTGTTACTTGGAAGTAAAACAAAGGGGAAGCTATTGGCTGGACATTAAGGTGAGATTCCTCTCAAGTAACTTTCTATGCTGCAGATGTTTGCAGCCAGGGCAGGTGCACAACCTTCCCTGTAGAATCAGGGAGAGAAATGGGTGGTTCATTTAACCTTTTGCAGACATCGAATTTTAACTGAGATGAACCCAACTCCCAACTCAGTCTCTTTGGCTATAAATACCATCCTGTACCTGGCTCTGCAAGCAGTATTCCTAGAGGCACATTGATAAAGGACTCACACTGTTCATAGGCTGCCCCCTCAGGAGGAGACTGGCTGTACCCCTGCTGCATATCAGCTTTCATTTGAGAAACTCTCCAAAACAGATCACTCTCCCAAACTGATCACCTTCCAGAGCTTGTGAATCTCACTTGGAGCAAATGAAGGAAAACATTGCAGACTATCTCTAAAGGAAAAAAACCCATCCTGTATTTTTCAGGATCTTATCTGTGAGAAAATTCTGTACCTCTTAGAGGCTTCCTAATGAGTGAAATGTACTTTCAGTTCATGCTTGCTCATGTCCTCTCTCTAATGGCTTTTCAATCCAGTTGTGAATTTCAGCCACTTGAAAAACAGACAATAATATTTCAAAGACACTGTATTGCTAAAGTTTTTGTAGAAAATTTCTGCTTGAATACAGAAGAAGAAGCCAAGTGAATGTTACCATAAAAGAAAGGCAGCACAATCAGCTGGTCATGGACTTGTCCCTGGCTAAATTGGGGTACACACACTGCCTGCCCTGCCAGCACCAACAGGCTCTGGACAAGTCAGTGCACCCTGCTCTTTCTCTAGCTGGTACCTAGGGGATGCAATAGAAAGCAAGGACTTCAGAAATTTAAGAGCAGAATCTCAGGTTGCTGAGGGAGAAAGGCATTAGGAAGCTGCTGGGTCTGTGATGAAATGCTGAGTAGATAAAAATCTATATGAATCCAGGCTTAAACTGATTGTTCTGCTCATGTCATTTCTAATCACTTGTAACATTGTAAATACTGTTCACTTCTAGAGGTCAAAGAAGGATCAGGAGAATTTGAGGGAATAAAATGTACATACTCTTCAGAAACTAGAACAAACAGCTGACTTGCCTTCACCTGCAGCCTCACTTCCTGTAATCCCTCATTCCCTGCTACAAAATCCTCTTAACATCCCTCTGAAACACAAGTGTAAAGAAAATTGCACTCTGTCTGCACTTCCATTTAGCTAACAGAAAAGAGGTAATCTCTGCTGCCTGGGTATTGTCCAAACATTATGCTTAATGAGTCTACTTAAACACCTTAATGAGAGAAAAAGGTATGGAAAAGCAGTTCCTTTGAGCAATTTATCACAGAAAAAGGGAAAGCTCAACAGTGGAAATTCTGCAAGCCACAAAACACAAATTCAGTGTGGAAGGGAATCCAGGCTGAAACATCTGTAAGAAAGGAAGAAAAACTGTGTCCCCTCACTTGTCAGGCTGGTTGTAGCCAACACAAACAACTGTTTAAAATCAGCATGTGCCTGTCTCTATTGTGTCTTATGACTTCGACCTTCTCAGCCTTTGAGTTTGTGGACGGTATTCAGAGCATCTTGTGGGCCTTGTGATGTTCTGCCAGTGTTCCCTGCACTGCCCTGCTCAGTCCTGATTCTCTGGCCTGTCCTGTCCTATTGGCTGACTCCTTGGCCCTTCAGCTTGAGACTCCAGGACCCAGGAGCTGGCATAAATAAGTTAATTTCATACTGTATTGAACACTGTGCATAAAACACAAGATTATTTTTTAATGCTTTTAATGGTGATGGTATGCTTTGTTATTTTGGTTTTGTCCTTTGTTTGCTTCCTAAGAATTAAACTTTTTGTCTGCCCTTTCTAGATCTTTATTGGGCCTTGTATTCAATAGAATGATGCAATAGAATGATCATCTGTGCATTTGCTTTCTGTCTTTATGGACTCTTTTACTTTTTAATGAGCCTGGATATTTGACCTGTTTTCCACCTTAGAACAGATGCAGTAGTCTATTCCCTAAAAGTGAATGTTCAAGATGTTATTGCCTTTTGTGTGGAGCTCTAGAACACCCACTATGGCACCCATTCTGTGTCTGTGCTCAGCAGTATAAGGTTTTGTCTTTGAGATCTCAAATTAGTTCAAAAGGCAGTACTGAGCTGACACAAACTTTAACAGAGTGATGTCCTGCTCACATCATTCCCTTTTGAGAATTTTTTTTCCATTGTGTAGACTGTGAATGAGTCCTTGTTTTTTAATAGGTACATTAAATCCCACTCCGTAAGCTCTTACAAAATGTTTTCCCCTAGGAATATAACAGTTCTGGCCAAAGTCTGATTGCTGAAAATACACACGTTTTGCATTGTGTTTCAGAGGGCTGCAGGTGTACACTGATACCAACTATGATTTTCAGTCTTTGGCCTGTAGAAATCCAGGAATTCCTTATTTTTTCTCTGTCCTTCATTGGCTAAGGGTTTAGTTACTCTCTTTTCTGTAAAACTGTTTCCTGTTCCTTCTAATTCTTGCAATCAGATCTGGTTCTCTTTTGCTAGTACTAAATAATCTCTGCCTTTTCACAGGTTTAAATCCAGACTGTTGATTGGATTTTTCCCCTTGATCTTGACATCTTATCCCCACTACAATTTGTTCTGACACAGTGATTATAATACCAGTATATGGTGTATTTTGAATTAAGACAGGTTATAGATCTGCTATATACATGGCTCAGAATTTCTTCCCCTCCTATCAGTTTCTCTTGTAAAGCTGATACCTCTCAAGAGTACTTTTTTTCTCCTAGAAGTAATAAACCCCTTCAGTACCTTTTGTGCTGCCTGATCACCGGCCCAAACTTCAACACTTCCCTATGCAAACCTGATTACATGAAAATCTAATGCCTGTCTCCTAGAAACATTTTTAAAAATACCCACTTCAGGGCCGTCTTCCCGGAAAACATAATGGTCACTTGAATGTTTTCCTCTTGCCTGAAACATTTCTGGAAAATGTCATATTTCTTGCAGTTTTCACCTCACGCCTCTCCATGAAACACTATATTCACTTCTTTCTACCCCTAAAACCTTCTCTCTGTTTTTGAATCTACTTTTTCTTATTCTCTTGCTCCTTGCATCAAGGAGTATTCTTTGGTTTGGGAGCTTTTTCAGAAATCAGAATTACAGCTTTTAAGCACAGTGAGTCATTACTACAACAAAAGGTAAAAAGAAAGACAATGTGAAGAAATAGTACATTAGGGAGGGAGACGAATCTATGTAGCCCGCTCTGAGCCTGCCTGCAGACAGCTAACTCTGACAGGATTGCTCCAAACCAGCACATTTCAGTCTCTGTCATGACTCTGTCATGAAATTGTCCTCACATGCAGTCTGTAGTCACCTGTCCTTGAGAAAAAATACTCACTTGGTCAGAAAGTCAGAAACATGTTGAAGAAATATTCTGGACACTGAAGAAGAGCTATGTCCTCTGTGCAAGAGATGGTGTAGGTAATTATTTCAGCTATTGACAAAGTTACATATAGCTTTAAAATATGAAACCTTTCTCAGCTGTTTGTAAAAATACTAATTGGATAAAAAAAAAAATGATAACATTGAGCTGCGACTGTGAAGAGGATCTGTGCTTCTGGAGAATGATGTTTCTTAAATTATGGAGGGTTAATATGCATCTGAAAGACACAGTTAAACCCCAAGAATCACATTAATCGAAGAAAAAATGCACTGCTACCCTAAAATCTGGTCCCAAAATGTGCTCCTTTGCATTTGCAGGATGAACCATACTAGTGACTAGAGTGTTGTTAGCAGCAATAAATATTTCTTGGGATGGTTGTTATTGAAAGCCTTGAGACAAGAGATGAAAGAGACAAAGTTTTGTGGTCTCAGGTAAGAGTCACAGCTATTTTGAAAGTTGCACCTCATTCAGCAACAGAAACAAGGACTTACCAAAAGCTCTGCAGGCATAACTAACAGCAGGAGGTCGAGCAATTTAATGATGTGAAAGGCATTTTCTATAGGTGAAATATGGAGGATAACAGGTCTGGGAGAAGGGATGCTTCACTATTTAAAAAATTATTTATTTTTTTCCAATAGCTGACAACAATAGCAACAGCAGCTGGAAGTACCCAAGAGTGAGTGACAGTGAAGGAGCCAGGATGAGTGGCAAATGACAGTAAATAAGAAAAGTGACTTGAAAAGGCTCTGGGCCCCTAGCAGCTCTAAGAATAGTGAATTGGGACAACAAAAGCAAGACTGCACTTTGAAAGAAACACGAATGTGCTCTTCCTCCTGGCCGCATCTGAACCCTTTCTCAACTTATAGATCAATGCAGAAGCAAAGATGTGCTGAATGTTTCATGTGGCTTTGCTGTTCTATAATAAAACCTGAACAAACAGGTTTTGTTTACCAGCCTTCTAGTGAAGCCAGATTTCTCAGTCAGGACTCTTCTCATGTACCATTCTCCAGTCTACTGAAGCAGAAGGTTAGGTCTTCCCTTGACATTGACAAAGCAGCACCAACTTCCATTGGAGAGTCTCTAGCAGCTCACTTCAGGAGTGAACTTTTTAATGGAAACAATGTTTAGTTTTTGAGTATGAGGAATAAAAATTCTTTCCATCAACCCAAGAGTTCAGTGAAAAACAGGTGCCACACTTCTGTGAAGTTGGCAACAAGTTTTGGTGGTGTCTGAATAGACAGACTTTGCAAATAGACCTGGATTTGAGTCATAAGCTTTCTCCCCTTGGATAAATAGCTTCACATATGTATTGTCCTGCGTGTTTAGTCACTTCATTTTCAAAACCAGTTTTTGTCAAGGCAAATGCTAGGTGCCTTTGAGGTACCTACAAACAACTTTCTTAGGCAAGGATGGGTTCTTGCCCTTTTTCTGTCACTGGGAGTCTCAGAAGAAGTTTGGGTCAAAGTACCATGTCAGGGAATTTTGTTCTGACTCAGTGTACGTAGTTTTACAATGTTCCCTGTTTAGTGAATTACTTGTTTTTGTCTTCATTTCATTGTTTTGCTTTAGCACCTCCTTAACTGGAGACTATTTTGAGGGGCAGCAGCTGCAAAGAAATTGGCAGCAGCATATCTCACCTGACAGCAAAACTCCCTTCTTGTTGTAGTGACCACAGCTTGCTCACATCTTACAACCTTGTCTTCATTCATGAAAAAAATAAGCCCTTTAAGTAAGATCTGCTATCCCTGATAGCCCCTCTCTGTGTAGACCCTGGCCAAGACATGAATAGTCTTTCTGATACTTCCCTCCTATGTCTGAATACAGTTTCATGGAAAATTAAATGTGACAGTAGAACTTGCCAGTGTCTGTGAGGTGAATGATGTCTTCTCTCTGCTCCCCAGTACATTCAGTGTTCATAGCACTGAGTTTGGCAGAGCTGCTGGGTTTGCTCATTTCCTTTACTCTGAGCCAAGATTCCCAGTAGTGTCAGGACAATTTTAGAAGCAAGATACACTCAACTGAACTTCATCTATGAAGAGATGAACAGGTGCTTATAGCTGAGTTGTCAAGTCCATATATTACCTCGATGGGTTTTTCTTTTTGAAATAGAGTCATTTTTGAGTATGGACTTCTGGCCAGTCATCAGATTTCAGGAAGCCATCTAGTCCTGAACTGATTCATTCTGGGGAAAACAAAAATGCAGAGAATACAGAAACAAGATCTGCAGTGTGCAGAGTAATTTTCAGGGGTGGAGTAGTGGCGGTGCCTGGTGCTGGGGTTGGAGCAGCTGCAGGGTCTGTTGTCACATTGTCAGATTTAAAGACCTTTTCCTCCTGAGGGCACTGAGCACTGTTGAACTTGGCTTGATAGGCCAGGGCCAGGTCCCAACATGTTGTAGAGATTTGAGTCTTCTGGGGGGTGCCAGGGTGATAAGAAACTTTTTAAGAGTATTTTGCTTCTTTCCTGGATTCTGCACATATTGAGGGGTAAGGTACAAACACATTGGAGGTGCCCACTGCCCTACAGACTTACTCATACAATCACATCCACTCCACCACTCTGAACCATCCAGCTTTTGGGCAGATCTCTGGGTAATATTCTTAAGTATTGGTCTGGCCTTAAAGCAGGCCTGAACCATATGCAACAACATGCTGGCTCCTAGCAAAGAGACCAGTTTGGTTTCAAGGTTAGTCACAGGATGTTCAAAATCTTTAAAATTCTTGACTACTGTAATCAGGCTGGAGGACAAGGAAGGAATAAAAGAGGGGAGAAAAAAAAATAGGAAGGTGTTTCCCCCATACGTTTTTCCTCTGAGAAAACGGAGAAAAAGCCAGAGGTGTGATTTTTAGTTGTTCCAGTAGATGACTCCCAAAGCACAGAGGTGTCTGCAATACTGAATACATCCACTAGGTTTGTGTCCCGACAAGCAGCACTGTCATATCATAAACCCAGCCCATGAAATACACCACAGAGAGCACGTACTGCAAGTGAGGTATTACAGGTATAATTCAGACAAAAAACCACAAATATGAGGGGAAAAAAAGTCCACATTTTAACTATCAACTATTGTTAAACCAATACAATTAATGTTTATAACAATTTTCTTTTAACACACTCTGGTCCTTATCTCAACTTTTGGTTCCCCTGTTCAGGTGCCAAAAAAGGACTTTCATGGTTTTAAGCCCAGCTGGAGACAAAATACCTTCCCAGCTGCTCACTCAATCCCCCTCTGCCTGGTGGAATGGGGAGGAGAATAGAAATAAAACTTGTATGTTGACATACAAGGATAGAGTAAAATACAATAATAATGGTAAATAATGATGATATTGGATGATAATGATAATAATGATGACAAAAAGGAAACAAACCATTGATGCACAGTACAGTTGCTCATCACCTGCTGACTGATGCCAGACCTCCCTTCCCAAACCCAGGTTGGCCATGCTTCCAGGCAACTCCCCCCAGTTTATATACTGGGAGTGATGTTCTGTGGTGTGGGATATCTTTTTGGCCAGTTTGGGTCACCCCTCCTGTCTATGCTCTCCCCCCATATTTTTTTTTTTTTTTAGTGCATTTATTCACTGAGACAAGGAAAAACAAAAGTCCTTGACTTAGAATAAAATAGCAAAAAAAATGCATCAGTGTGTTATCAACACCTTTCTCATTCTGAATCCAAAACATGGCACTGTAACAGCTACTGAGAAAAAATTAACTATATTCTAGCTGAAACCAGCACACTGAGATAGGTAAAATAGTTGTTAAGCAATATCCAGAATGCGTTCTTCCATAATACCCTCTCTCAAACCTGCTAACTCAATGGATTTTAACTTATCTGTGCTTTGCTACATTGCATGACTTCAAATTATATTTCAGGGAAGGAACAGAGCTGGTGCATCCACCTGTGTAAAGAAGCAATAAAGACAGGTTATGAGGAATCATGAAGTAAGGAGCTGGAAGCTAGGGAGTTCTGTGAGGAGGACATGAACACAGACAGGGCACGGACATCCTGACATACAATCAGTGAATTTAGTCTACATATTTTGAAATTTACAACCAGCAAGGCTGAAGATGTGGCAGTTGACATCCTCCAACTGAATTGGAAGTGTCAGAGACCCCATACTGCTGTCCAGATCAGCAAAGGCATAAATCAGCAGGAATCTGACTGGAGCATCTGAATGGATGCTCATACTGCTGAGCAGTGGTTTCAGTAGGAGTGGGTCTGTGGGGTGAAACAGTTGCCACTGGGGATCCAATGTCCACACTATTCAGGGTGGGGACGTGGAGGAGGATGGAGGAGGCTGTTAATTCCATTAGTGGTTGGAGCCCCCTAGATACCACCCAACCCAGAATCCTGTCTTCTGGTTTAATTTAATCCAAAAGTAGGCCATCTTGTGTACCCTGAGACAACTTCACAAAGCCAACAACAAGAGGATTGATAGAGTGACTGACTTTAAACACACACCTTGAGTGTAATCCCCTCTACATTTCTCTAACAATATATAACAATAACCTGAGTGGGAATCATTTCCATGGGCAGGAAAAAGGTTGGTTAAGAGCTGAACTAATATATATGGGAAACAAAGCAGTGCTTGTTCCAGAGTTCTCCATTTAGGATGTTGAAGTATTTCTCACACAGCTGTTAACAGTTTGTAAAATACCACAGACCCACAACTCCAGCAAACACTGATCACCTGTGCCTGGGTCTCTGGCACCACAGACCTCTGATCCTGCTGTGGCCTGGGGTGATTTTGCATAGCCAGTAACACAAACCTGTTTCTATTTCCTCTGATCATTAATCACTCAGGATTTCATTGGTGCTTAATGGCTACACTTTGGACACTCCTATAAAGACTATAAGATGTCACGTACATGGAGCCCTTCTGCCTTTCTAAGGCACTTGCATTTTCTTTTTCTAGGAATAGCCTTGCTGATAAAATGAGTCACCTAGCCCTCTGCCAACAGTGAACATGATGACTGACACTTAAATGGCACCTTTCATGCTAGGAATGTTTAAACCTATGTGTGGAATCCTTCCCTGGCTGCTGGTTGTGCTGTCAATACGATGCCAGAGCCTTTCTACATGCACAGACCAGGAGGTCTCAGTGTGAGGATTCAACACCCTTCATTGCTGCCTTGGAAAGGATCTGTGTGTGAGGCTCTAACGTGGCTGGCAGGCTTAAGTAATACACAGGGAGTTATGGTGCTCCTAGGCCATAGGCTCCTGGGCAGGGAACAGCAATGGAAGAGAACAGGACAAATCCTCTGGTGAGGTTCCTGCAGCCATGTCACAAGCACATCTTCTCATCCCTTCCAGTGTGCCAATAGCTTGATCCTCTAGCACACCAGTGGTCTCCTGTGTGCTGCAGAGATCCAGGCAGTTGAGCATGAAAAGGTAAGTGACGTGAGCTTTATGTTTATTCTGTTCCTACTGGCTTAACATAAGCAAGACTTGACTGTCTGCCTTAGAAGCATGAATTAATTTCTCAGTTATGTGGTGCCTAGCAGCACTAATGTTAGAAAGAAGACTAAGTATTTAATATTGACATTTTATGGAACACTCTTCATGGACAGAATCACAACACAAAAGCACCTGAGGAGCAAACAGCTCAGCTGTTCCTTCAGCCAGCCAGCCAAACATCTTCAACTTCTCTACCACAAAGTACCTGATCCAGAGAAACCTGTAAACTATAGAAAAGGAATTAGAAAAGTAAAATTGAACTTCATTTTTTCTTTTATGAAACTTGAACTTCGGCAAGTTCTTACAAGATAATATTGCAAGTATCAAATTAAAATATACTTCAGTTACAAGGGAAGTCAGTGTTGCTACAGCCAGAAGCAAGCAAGTGGGAGATTGAAGAGGATGGTGTCACTCAGTGGTGATGGGAGCCTTGGTCTTTTGAAAGCCTGTGCACATCTGCCCAGCGACATCCGTAGTTTTCTATTTAAAGTCAAGCACTGGTTCGCTGAACCTGACTTAAAGATAACTGCAGCTTGTTTCATAAAACTGGAAAATTAATTGGTGTGAAATGTATTGGAAAACAGAACGGTAATTCATATGCCTCAGCAGTTTCCTTATTAGGTAAAACAAGCTTTTGATTGTTCTCCCAGGGCATACAATACTTCAGTATGCTGCAAAATAGGCTTTTAGAAAATGAGCCAGCACGACTCGTGTACCTCAGTGACCACTTTTGTGACAAATGCAAATGAATATTTTGAATCCAAGGTCAAAGTCTAATCATCAAAATGGCAAAGGTTCAGTCACTAATTTCTTTAGATGTACTCTTCACCCTACATAAACAGCCTGCCCTGGGCTGACTGGGACCCAGTGGGGTTTGCAGAGGACAGGGACCACTGGTTGTCTCTATGATGAGTTCCCTAGACAGCTACACTGTAAATTCTTCACAGCAGATGCAAAAGAAACCAGCATGGGATCAAAATCCTCCTATGGAAAAGCAAAGCACCACACATTAAAATAGCGGGATTAGAAGCTCGTAAAACAAAAGGGTGGCTTAGGGTTCCAGATGTATCATGTTACAAATGGTCTTTTACAGTTGGCTCTACTCCATGGAACCACTGAATCATTTCCTACTTGGGCACGTTTGGAAATGTCAGCTTTTTCCAAATGAATTCTATCTGGTTGCATCAACTGAAAATTCAGAGTGGCTCAGTGACTTAGTGTGGGAAAGACAGTTGCGTAGAAGAATACAAATGAAGTCATTATTCCAGCAGAATTAAGTTTGTCTTAATAGCACCGCCCCCTACCCTGAACAATGCTAGAATAAAAATTAAAAGGCAGGTCCTTTAGCAGGAAGAAAGTGTTCCTTTTTTGGTCTACATAGCTTTTCAGTAAGTAATGATAATAGCATCCATAATAATAGCATGAAGGAGGTGTGGATGCTCTCTGCATCTACCCCTGAGGAATGGGGTGATGAGAAATTATGTTGACTTAACCATATGTCCAGAAGGATTAATTTTGATTCTGTAGTCTTGGTATCAGCTGCTACCTCAGAGGAGATGAGTGTGATGGTGATGTTTCTAGGCTACTGATTACTTGCTGACCCTGACCGGAAAAATGACAAAATCCCTGGTTTTACATGTTTCCAGCCTGACTCCAGACTACTGATAGAAGAGAGAATTATAAGAGATGGTGAGACTGNTTCCAGCCTGACTCCAGACTACTGATAGAAGAGAAATAAGAGATGGTGAGACTACTTTAAATAAATCTTTACATCTGGTCAAGACACAGATTTCCTAGCCCAAGATGTTTTTTCATGGTGTGGGTTCATTCAAGTAACATCTGTGATGAGCTTAAGTCAACACCATGTAGTGCATACCACAGCAAAATCTTCTGAGCCTTAGTGCTTAACTTACGTGTCCGTGTTATGTGGGCAATATGTAAAATGTGATTTGCTCTATGATTTTGGAGTGCAGACAAGTAATTTTTAAAACCTTGTCAGCTTGTCTGTGGTTTGTGCCCTCCCTGGGACAGCCCTACATGCCTGCTCATGCCAGACAAATCCTCCAGGGTGCTCCCAGGCCACCCCCAGCAGCTGGTGGATGGACTTTTTGCACGGGCAAGCAGCTGGCCTGCCACCTCCTGCCTGTCCCCTTCCCCCCAGGCAGCACCCAGAGCAGCTGTATGGGGCTGGTGCTGCTGTGCCACCGACCGGACAGAAGCTCCTCTGTGAACACTGCCCAGGTGACTGGGATTTGGAGTGCCTGCAAATGGCACTAGTACAGGCTAATGGAAAACCAACTTGATATAAATGAGTTGTAATAATCCCCAAGTGAATGATTCCTTGTGTTTTGTTAATATTTTCAAATAAATCCAACACCACATTTCTAGAAGATGTCTACATTGTGAGTGGACTTTTCCACCGTATAAAGGGTTTCACTCCGCTGATGTCTGGCTGCAGAAGAGTGGAAAGAACTTGGCCACAAAACAGCATCCATGGACATGTAATTTCTAAAGTGGCATTTATATCCTAACAATATTGTGTTTGCAGACATTCATTTGTAAAGATTTTCTCTTCCTGAAAAAAATTGCATTTTTATGGGTAAACCAATCAGTGATGGTGGCCACAGTGCCACTATCCCCTTTAAATTATCAAAAATAAAAAATAAGCTGAAATAATATGAAGGACAGCTTATTTCTGGTTGTTATCTATTATTCATATGCATTGTCAATAGTTCATTAGTTCTGGTCTGTTTTCCCATGTCAAAAATCTTGGTTTTCATGCCTACAGTCATGCAGTAGAAAAAATAGCGTGATCAATGACCTCAATACAATGAAAATAACCCATTTAAAATGATCTGTTTGCATACAGTCTTGAAGCTGAAAACTTCAGGTCCCATTTCTGAAAAAAAAACCTAACCCAACAACATTTCAGGGAGATGAAATTTATTTTCAAATAGAAATTAATTCTTACTGTTTTGAGTGAGGTATTTGAATGAACTCTTGCAAATAACACTGGCAGAAATTGGGATGAGTTTGTAAACAGCCTGTAAAAAGGGAAAATGGCACTTTTCTGATAACATATCCCTCTTCATAAAAATTGCAGCGAGTCCTACTTAACCAGGAGCTGTTTGTGAGCATTTCTCAAAGTGATGAATGGTGTCTCAGCATTTCCTTCTCTCTTTCTGATGATCTGTTATAATGACAGCAGCTTTTATCATACCTCTATTTGTGAGGGCCCCTCGCTTTCTTCCTTCTTTTACTACAGAGCTCTCAAAGGAAGCTTTTGTGTGTCAGGAGAAGCCAAATTAACATAATATGCAGCATCTATAAATAGTTACTTCAAATTAGTCTTCTACAAAACCTTGAAGCAATATTTCTTCATTTTTTTCCTACTGCTGGTAAAAGATACATCTCATATCACATTTTTTCCCTTATAAAACATTAATGTTTTTCCTCTGATTTTGTATATTTTTCAATGCTTTGATCCAACCACAGGTAAAAGATGGCCAGTTCGTTGTTCCTATAATTTGAATTTGTGCAAAAAGACCTTGTTAGAAATATGGCAAATTAATTACCAAGGACAAGGCCAAATTATCTGTCTTAAAGATAGATCCTGAAAAACATGGATTTTTCATAAGCTCTGCTCATAAATATTTTCAGACCTTTTGAGAATTGCTTCCAGATGTAAAAAAAATAGGAAAGAACTCATAAGCTGAGAAGGATTAAGACAAGGCTAATTAAATCAATGACTGGTATGAGGATCATGGGAAAATGTTAGCCACTATTTGTACATCATAACAATCAAGTTGGGAAATTATCTGATATCCAATGTAAATGAAATAACAGATCTATTTCTTCTTTTTTTCACATAATTCCCAACCAAATCACTAAGTTCAATTCCATGTAACAAGGAAGCTCAAGAGGAATTTAGACAAATTCCTGGAAGAATAAAACCTTAGGGTTTTTTTAACAAGACAGTCCAGAGATAGGCAGTAACTTGGAGATTTTACAGAGTTGAGGGTTTACACTAAGGGAAAGCTTACTGGTTGCATCCTTCTCCTTTTGCTTTTTTCCTCTCGGACATGGCTGGAGAGGGGCATTGAGGCTGCCCTACCACACACAGTGGTTGTTATGATCTTAAATGTCTCAGGGGTTGCCCAGGCTGCACTCTGGAGGCAAAGACTGGGTGCCACCTGGTACAGGAGGTGCCTGCATCAGCCCTGGGGCCCCTTTCTCACATCCCTCCTCTCGCCTTCAGGACAGTCTGGCATAGACACCGAGTCCCAGAGCACAAGCACGGCTGTGAGATCTGTAGAAAGCCATTGATATTGAGGCTGATTGAGGGTTGTTGTCATTGAGTTGTTAGCACTGTGAATGTCAGTGACTGCCAGGAAGGAGGCAGCAGATCCAGCTGTGCCAGACAGGAGCAATCTGGCCCGTGTGCCGCTCGCCGTCTGCTGCACTGGGATGGAGGAGGCTGCAGACTGTGCTCCAACAGAGGCTGGAGCTCTTCTGCCTGATCATTATTTGTTTGGGACTTGTTTCTAAGGACCAAGAGGTGCAAAACAGTTTAAAAAAAATTATCCTGGTGAATGATACAGTCTCTTTTCCACATTACTTGCTTACTAATGGCTGATATTGTGAGCTTTACAAAACCGGCATAGGAACACACCAGTTCTTCCAAAATACTTTTTTTTTTTCTTTTTGGTTTCTTTAACACTGAGGAGCTTTCTTTTTACTTTTTTCTCCTCAGCAATTTTAAGGACTAATAATTTAGTTTTAAAGGAAAAGCTTGTCTTTTCAGAATCTCATGACTCCAGTGACTAAGCAGTGAGGGGAACATTAAATGAGACAAGATACCTAATTAAATCACAGGTATACTTCAGTTTTTTGAGATTTTTGTCCTGAGAATATTTTCCTGATCTTCAAAGCGGCTAACACTTTTGTCCTGGTCAGGGAAAGGCAACCACCTCTAATCTAATCTAATCTAATCTAATTTAGGGTTTACAATGAAGCTAACTCATGAACAAACTGTTTGCTTTTTAATTCCATGGCAGTATAATACATTGCTATATCCTGGACAAATTACTTATCCCAGCTCATGTATATATATATAAGTAATTTATATATAGTTTAGGCTATAGTATCAAACAGCTGCTCAAAGAATGTCTGTTTTGTTCAAATTAGGAATAACAGGTGCATTGAAGAAATCCTATGAAAACTATTATTTCAAACTAACAGACCTCCTCAGTAAATATTTTTTTGAGAAAAGGCAATAATAGAATAATCATAAAACAAGCTCCTTGTGTAGCCAAACTCACTATGATTCTGAGGCAGCAGCATCTACTTTAACCACTACTTCCCTTTCCCCATAACAGTCCCTTCTCCAGGAGGAATTTACTAAATTAAAATAGCTTTTTATTGACTAGCTGGATATTTTGCATGATGGAAATTCTGACACTTCCACTTCTGCAATTCAATACAATGACTCAAAAGTAACAGACAAAATTTCTTAAAACATGTTCAAAGGAGATGTTTAGGAGCAGATTTCTTGCTCTGTTTTAATTTGACTGTTGTTTTCCAGGAATTGCAGTGAGCCTTTTTTTTTTTTTTCAGATTGAGAAGTTTTTTAACACTCTTATCAACCCTTTCTTTTTCAAGGAGTTTAGCTCCTCTTTGTTCATTAAGATATTCCAGATGTACTGTCACGCAGGAAGGCCTCCTGCGTGGCTGGGCTGTGTCTGTACTCACCATGTTTTGTGGCTCTCAGGATTCTTTGTGCCAGGCCCATTCACCTGGCACATTTATGGCTCAGTACATTAAAACCTGTGGCAGCTCCTTTTCTTGAAGAAGCATGCTCAGCCTAACAGAATATGAGTTCTAGAGACACATAGTTGTGCCACTGAGGGACGTGGTTGAGTGAGGGACTTGGCAGTGCTGGGTTAAGAGTTGGACACTATGATCTTAGAGGTCTTCCAGCTTAAATGACCCTATGGTTCACTGATCTGAACCTAGACTTTTGTTAATTATTGTTTTTCTCATGAATGCAAATAAAAATCAACCCAATATTCTTTCCAAGTCTCTTATAAATTTCAGGAGAATGGACTTTTGATAGTTGAATTCCCAAAGCAAGTCCATATTTTGTGACTTTCTCAATATGAACAATGTGAGCCACAACCCTGGTAGTGCTCTGCACACCAGTGCTATCCAATCTGGGTCCCAGAGCCCTTCACAGATGATGGATGAGTTATTTTGGTGGATGCAGTATTTCTCTGCGTAGTTCCTACCAACTAATTCTGCTGTCTGGGAAATATAATAGCAAAATAGATTTGTGTGGTAAGTGCTTGAAAAATTCCACCTTCCATAAGATAAGTGTGGCAGACATCTTCTACATGAAAAGGATAAAGGCTAATTTTAGCTCTAAATTCAGGAGAAATTGAAGTAGATAGCGTGAATATAGCAGGGTGTCCATGGATAGGATAACTCATGTCAATAAGGCCATGAGAACATCACAGAATCACAGAATCACTAGGTTGGAAGAGACCTTGAAAATCATTGAGTCCAACCCATGCCCTAACACTTCAACTAAACCATGGCACCAAATGCCAGATCCAGTCTTTTTTTAAACACATCCAGGGATGGTGACTCCACCACCTCCCTGGGCAGATCATTCCAGTACTTGATCACTCTTTCCATAAAAAACTTTTTCCTAATATCCAACCTGTATTTCCCTTGGTGCAGCTTAAGACTGTGTCCTGTGGTCTGTCAGTTGCTGCCTGGAGAAACAGAGCAACCCCCACCTGACTACAGCCACCTTTCAGGAAGTTGATTGCATTGGAACATGCACTGTACCAAGTCTCTGTATTATTTTTCCCACATAATTAAACATGCAAGTATAATTAAACCCTACATCTATCAAACTTAGTCCATGTCAAAATGTGACTTGATTCAGCCTTGTGTTTCTAGTAGAAGTTGTGTGCCAAGCTATTTAGTAATACTCATTTAAAAGCTTGCAATCACCTCATAAAATAATATGTCTGAACACATGAAAAACATCAGTGTTTTCAGATGAGGACAGAAATGCTTTTAATTCCCCTAAATATTTCTCAGGAGAAAATGGTTTTACCTCACCTGTATCTGAAACAGTGTCTCTGGGTTTTTTAAGCACATGATAATAAATATCAGCTTAAATATGTTCATTTTTGGATGAGATAAATTTCCCTCCAAAAGTGAGTATATTTCATTTAAGTATAAATGGAACCAGGTTGAATGGTTCAGACATGGATGTATATATTTCATATGACTGTATCTGATAATATGAGACCCAGGCATGATGTGCCATCTGTGTCCTATAAAAGTAAACTTTTGTGTCTTTGTTTTTTAAAGATCTTTTACATAAATAGATCTAATGAGGTTGACACTTTCAATGAAAAATGTATCATTTCAGCTTCCTTTTAAAACCAGAAGCCCTTAAAAGGTTTTGTATTTATAACTGATAAAAATAGCCTGTTTGTACATAATTTATTTATTTTGCATCCTGTCTAGGTAAACACAGTATCTATAGGTTATTTAAAAACAAATTGTGAATGGGGAGGTAAGTTTATATTTCATAACTTCCCTAATTTCTTAAAAATGTTCTCTTTACTGAAATAAAAGAAAAGCAACTACCTACGGACTCGGGAATCTAATCCGAACTTCCAAATTTTATACTATTTTACCCTTTTGATTGCAGAAGAGATCAGTACAGTCAAAGGTCAAAGGGGGAGCTCTGCCACTTTTTCTGTTACCTGAACATGGGAGTACACATGCTATAGTCTACAGAAAAGAATGTCTGTTTGCTATAACCAGGAAAAAAACTCAGGAGAGATCTGATCTTCATGTCCCCACTGCAGAGCTCCTTCAGTGTTTCTTCACACAGAGCCTGGGGAAAACACCCCTCCCTTCCCTGCTGTCCCCTCCAACAGCTGCTGCAGTTTGTGGTTAGGATGATATGTGGGGAAAATGAGTGTGCAGGTCAAAGCTCTGCCACTCATGTCACATCCAGCTTAGGACCTCAGCCAGCTTGTATGCAGGGCATGGGTTCCTCCTGGAGCTCTACCAGTGCTATTCTCTCTGCTCTGCTCACATCTCCCTGGCCCACACTTTTGTCTGTAGTTTCCTACAGAACATCTGGCAACACCTTCTCATCGTGCATTGGAAACACTACACTCACGTAGTAATGTGTTCTTGCTTTTGTTTAGCCTGAAATATTTTTGTGTTTGTTAAAAATGGCCTGCACTCTGTTTATAAGTCTAGATAAAATACATGCTCAATAAATGTAAAATGTCAGTAAATGATAGGACACTATTTATAACTGGGCCAGTCATTAAAGACCAAACGTTGAGTTATAGTGCTGTGTTGCAGCTTTATGAATTATATGGTGTTTAAACAGAGAAATCAATATGTCACAATTTTGAATTACTTGAAACCTTTTAATTTTCAGAGATCATCTTGCTTCAGATCTTGACATGCATCACTGGGCCAGATAGGAAACGGGCCCCATGGCTGGTTCCTGTCTTACAGGGCTCAGTAGGCTACACACAAATATCCTGTGCAGCAGATCTTTCAGATACCTACACGTCATCCTCAGCTAGATGCTAATGTGCCTCAGAAATGCAAACATGCAATTCAGGGCTGAAAATCTGGTTCACTGTGGTTAAGAAAGGGAGCTAGTTCCAACTCCTCCAATGTGGACTGAATTTGTGGTCTCAATCTCGTGCCTGGTGAAAAGATTGTTGGTTGTTGGGTTTTTTCCCCCCAAAAGGGAAATTATTCCACCATACTGAATTCCACATTACTGAAGACTGAGTCACACAAGATGGAAAAAGGTGGTGCAAAGCACCCTGAAGCATTGTCTCTCCTCAAAGAAGATCCAAGTAATGTGGTTTGGAGCAGTTCAGGGAAGTGCTGCTGCATCTGCTTGCTGCTCTCTGTGGTACTCTCTGGTCAGCTGTGAGCAGGGGGCTCATTCAGTTTTTCATGACCATACCCAACAGTTTTCAAAAAAATTCCACATATTGCTTACTTGTTAAATTCTCAGTTTGCTCTTAAGGACAGCCAAGCTGAGCCCGAGTGCATCTGGGGAGCCTGAATAAATTTCCTCCAGCTGCAGGTTCCAAGTGATGATTCCTTGCTTTAGAATTGACTTTTACACAACTCAGCTATTCGGTCAAATGCATACTCATGCAATATGCAAACACGACATTAAAGGCGAAGGATTTTAAACGCTGGTATTTAAAATGCACATCTCCCCAGCACATGATAACAGTACTTTAAGCATCAGCACTCCTCTCAGCTGAAAATGCCTTCATCCTCCCTCCCCTCTGCCCTTAGTTCTCACGCTCCACACACTTCACATGCTATCCTGTTCCCCACACTGAGCCCCCATGCTCCCCATGCACCTCTTCACTGTCCTGGAGCCTCCATCCTCCTCTCCTTGCTCCTGCTATCCCTTTTGGGTCCTCTTCCCAAACATTGATACATTTTTAGATTTCTTCAGATCTGCTGGTGATGTCAAGGCTGTTCAATATAGAAGACTCAGAAATGGTGTATGCAAACCATTTATTTATAAACTTAGTCTATTTAGATGGACTTGTTAACTGTAGGAGATGTCCAGATAAGTAGCATGGGTGTTAAAGCTCTCAAGGTTAAAAATGAGGTTGGTCAATCTGTAAGAAAAAAATAACCATGCGCTGCAGAAAGTCTCACCTGGGAGCTAGGTACTGAATGCCTGTTCTGAAAATAATGCTAAACATAAGAGTTGTTATTGATCCCTTCTGTTCAGATGACACTCACTCTTCCTAAGCTACATTTGGTTTTCCCCTCTGCTAGACCTTAATTCTTTTCTGCCAGGCCATCAAAGGAACCGGATATAATAAACTAAAATGTGCTTTCTCTGGAAGTACAGTAATTGAGAGGGAGACAAATAGATAAGTGACTATCTGAGGACCATAGGAGAGATTCTGGCTTACCCAGCACACAGATTTTGCAGGAATGGCAGTATATTTGCAGAGCCTAATGAAAGTGAGCCAGGGCTGCAATACAATCAGCAAGGCCTGTCACTGAGGTAAGGGATATCAGCATATTTACTGCAGTCCCATACCTAGCACTACATATTTAGAGAAGAGAGACAGAGAGAAAGGGAGAGAGCTGAACCCAACTGATGATGATCTGCCGTGAGAAGGAAAATGCCCTAACTCCCTCCCTTGGCCTCTGCCTGCCACTTCCATGCCCCTGGCCATGGCACAGGCCTTCCAAGGTTTCTCACTTTCTCCCTGTGCCAGAGAGGGGCTGTGCTGCTGGACAGCCCCAGTCCAGCTGCCCCATTGCCAGTCCTCTCCTCAGCAGGACAGCAGTGGTCATGCACTGGCTGAGATGGCTCTCTCATATGTTGGCATGAATCCCATCATGTTTTGGCCCATTTTGGACTTTGGTCTACAACAGCATCATTCAGACAGAGAATTACTTCAGAATGGGGAAAAAAGACATCTGAGACAATTCTGGTTTACAGCAAGCATTCCCAAATGTCTGTATATCTTGCTAGCTCTTAAAGTAACCTGGATTTATTTCTGTTTGGAGGTAAAGGCTTTCAGTTCCAGTTTATAAATGGCTCAAGATGTTACTAGGCAAACAGAAATAAAGAATTGTGTAGTTTTTTCCCCCTGCTTGCTTTCACTGATGATTCTGAAACAGGAAGCCACCCTAAGGCTGAGGTAGATTTTTTTGAATGGCTTATTTTCCTATAATATTTCTCTTCCCAAGATGTGCTGAAGGTTCAGTGACTGTCTTGCTTTTCCTCATCACTGCATGGATATGCCCCCTGCCCGGTGTAAACACTGATATTTCACTTCAGAGACACACTGAGCTTTCAGAGGACTCTGGCAGATGCCTCACCAGAAGCTCAAGTCTAGCCCCAGGTAAACATGTGCTTAAACCTGCATCTGATCTAAGGGACCTTGTCAAACCCTGACTCTCAAGCACTCTCACAATTACTCCACTACACAGCTCCATGATTTATGGGACATGGTTTCTCCTCCAGCTGATCTCCTTTTCACAGCAAAGTATCCCAGTCACAAGCCCCGTCTGGCTGATCCCACATCCCTCACCTGCACCCCTTTGGCACCCCCCTTGTATCATAGGTTTATCAGCATTAACTTCACCACTGCAAATAGCCTAAGAACATGATGACAGAAGAAGGAAAATCTAAGATTTGCAGCTGCTATGTTTCTATGGAGCATTCAACAATTTTTACTGCAGAAGAGATTGTGAAAATCTCTATTATGTAAGAATATGTTTAGGCTGCAATCTGGGCAGTTATATTTTTAACTCTATTTAATGAGGTTAATGGCATTTTCCCAGTTCAAAGACAGAGGTCCTGTCTTTCTTCCTCCAAACCTCTCAAATCCATGAGTTCATGATGCTCTGTACCACTTCTGTGGTGTTCTTCCATAGCAATGAAGTAGTCAATTCCCATACTTTCGCACAGGATTTTTCCTTATTTTTCCATTTATTTTACTCTGTGAATTTCAACAAAGGAAATATAGGAATGCCAAGGAGGAAAAAAAAGAGAGAAAAAGGGCTCTAGCTTTTTCAGTGCACTGTGATCACAAAAAGACATTTGGAGCTGATCAGTCAGGCCACCCTCCTGGATGAAACTCAGTGGGTAATCTTCCCATCCCAAGACCAGGCCTTCATACACCTGTCCCTTTTTTTTCTTCTTCCAAGTGATCCCTGCTATTTGTTCATATCATGCATTTATTTTCCTGAATTGTTGGTCTGATTTTTCATAAAAATAAATGATGCAGACTGAAAATCACACCCCACCACTTTTATCATAAAAGATGATTCTCTGCTACAGCCTCTCATTTCTATTACTGTGTATTTTATATGCACACTTCAACAAACATGTGATCCCAAATAGGATTTTTCTACAGATGGGCAGCTGGACACACTGTGTCACACTCAGTGATGGAAAGAAATGTTTCATTTGACTTAATTACCTCAACCATTGACCACAGTGCCCAATGAGAACCCTTCCATTATGTGACATCCCTGGGGGCATATTCCCCCTTCAGCCATGCAGGCATTTTAGAAGCCCCTGGGAGCTGTACAGTCACTCTGCATGCTGATCTATGATAAGTAAATGTTGCTCCAACAGTTTTTGTCAGTGCTAATTTACTTGCTTTGTTTGTTTGCTTAGGGTTTTAATAATTGTATTAGAAGTCTTTGCTCCTGATGTATTTGACATTGTGCCATTGGTCCATTAGGATTTGGTTGAGTGTTGTGCATTATTTTTAATTTGCATTCGCAGTATGCTCTGTAATGACTCCCACTGAATTCTAGCAATGGATGCTGTGAATTTGTATTAACAACAGCGCTGTTTTGTGCAACTGTAGTAAAATTCTTTGCAAAAGAATACTTAGCCCATCATCTCCTTCAGCGAAGGAGATCAGAGTTCCAAATAACAACAGAGACATGCAAATTGTTCCTGGGATAATTGTAATGGAAGGATTCATCTTGGATGGAAATCATTGGCACAAGCTACTATTGATGCCAGAAGTCTACATGGTTTCAAAAAGCAATTAGACACAATTATGGAAGAGAAATCCATGAAAGGCAACTAAATACACAGCTAGCTCTAGTTCAGAAATTCCCTGAGCCATTGATTGCTGGAAGCTGAGAAAGGGTCCTAGGGATGGATCACTGCACAGTTCTTCCCTGGGATTGTGCTACTGGGCACTGCCTGAAGAACACGCTGTTCTAGTCTGACCCAGTACAGCCTTTTGCATAGTGTCACATTAAGATGTCGTGCTGAGAGCCTTTAGGAAGAAAAGAGAATGGGAAAAATTATCTCTCTTCAGGTTAACAACTTGCAAGCTTTTCAGTTTCTGAATTGAAATGCTCCTTTGTATCGCATTGTAATTCAGACCCCCTTGGCCCATCAGCTTCCTTTGGAAAAGCATGCACACCGGGCTGAACCACAGCCATGGGCACATGCCTGCAGTGCCCTTAATTGGATGAAGGCTCACACAGTGGCTGGCAGTAGAGCGCTCATTTTCAGTAGTTACCAGCCTCAAGTTTGCTTTTGCTACAAGATGCATTTTTGGCAATGAGTATTTGTCTGCCATTGGGCTGGATCATCATTGCTGAAGAGGAGAAGCTGGTTTCTCAGTTAAACTAAATAAAGAAATCTGGTGAAGTGTACACAATATCTTACTCTGATGGATATAAAAACATAGCTTACAACAGTGAAAAATCATTAATTTTGTGCACAAGAAGCAAGTCCTGCTGTTAATTAGAAGAGGGAACTAGTAACACCAGGTCATGGGTTCAATCCCTGTACAGGTCATTCACTTAAGAGTTGGACTCAATGATCCTTGTCTGTCCCTTCCAACTCAGAATATTCTGTGATTCTGTAAGTATGACATCTTATGAGACACTCAGAGTCCTGAAGACTTCTCCATGTGCCCTGATTTTTTTTCACCTTGACCTTCTCCAAAGAGTGAATGGTGCTTGACTGGGTGAGTCATCACAGGCATATTTGATGAACATCTCAAAGCGATGGTACATGTTACTGCTTTTAAACACCTAATAATTTAGCTAGGTTTAGGTTGATCTCAACAGACTGTTTGCTGGCTGCATTTAGTTATTAAATTATTATTTTAATAAAGTCTAATTTTTAAGTTACAGGACACTAAATTCTGTCCTGAAAAAAACAGAGACAAAAACATTAAGGCAAGATAAAAAGCATAGCAACAACAGCCACACAAGGTGATTATTTAGTTTGGATTTTTATTTTTTTTTTTTAAGGGGGTACAGAAATCCATTGCTTTTTGTGATTTTCCTTTAGTGGAATGGTTGGGGCCATTTGATGTCCTGGAGTCTGGCAGATGGCACCTTAGTTCTTGCAGTTTATCATTATGTAAAACCACGTTGCCCAAAACTGTGGGTGGAAATAAATGAAGTTGTGAAACGCAATGAACCAATGACTTTTTCCTAGTTTGAAACACATATGTCTGTTTTGTGAATTTGCTGGAAGTTTTGGTTTTTTTTGCTAAAAGGACGTTGTGAGTGCACTAAAAATACCAGAATAGTTGTCTAGGATCAACACCTCACTCTGGGGCCTCTCATACTTCCCCAGAACATGGGACCCCAGTTTCACTGAACATCTTTAGTACCTTTCTCTTCTTCTTAATTATAAGAGTAATTTCTCCTCCTATTTGCAATAACTAATATCCCTATGACAGCCATTGCTTAGATGAGAAGGCAGCACTAGGAAGGCATTTAATGAACATTAATTGCTTCTTAATATGATTTAGCTGCTGGAAATAAGAAGGCTAAGCTGGCTCCATGTGAGCAGCAGCCCTACAGGCACCTCCACCAGACTCCTTTGGAGATGCAATCCTGCTGACCTGGGGGAGAGCAGCCTTTCATGGATGATGACCAAGGCTGCATTTTGCTTTTCCAAATTAGCAGCTAAGTAGGGCTGTAGGAGCTCAGTAACAAAGTCATGATGATACCACCTGGCTGATTAGTGATCTCTTCCTTCTGTGCAAGCCAGCAATTATCAATTCCTGCTGACTTCAGAAGCTAACGGGAATCAGAGGATGGAGGATGCTGCCAAAATGCAGCAACTTCCAGCTGTGAGGAGGATGACAAGATGGGACACAGACTCTATGTACACTGTTAAGTCTCTGTCTTTTCCTGTATGGCACCTTTGGCACCTGTGCCTTTGTCATTTTGACCTCTACATTACATTTCCTGACACCATCCCTTCTGATATGGCAACACTATGTAAGAGAAACTTGGTCTTTTCAATCCAGCATTCCTAAATTTGAATTCTGATTCACCATTGATTTTCATCTCACCCTTTAGCAGGGTCACTTAACCCTTCTACTCGGCTGCTGTGGCAGGAAATTAAGGCTGGTAACATTTAAAGATACTGTGACAATCAATCAATACATGTTTGTAAACTTGTTAGTAAACAAAAAGCACCAAGTGCCAAGTCTAATTTAAACACATATAGTTTATAATCTTCCCATTTTCTCTGCAAGAACTTTAATATGACACAAAGATTAACCTTCTGATCTCAGAAAAAAAAAAATCTTTACTGGTATTATAGACTAGCGTTGGCAGCAGACTTCTAACTTGAAATATTATGTCCTCACTGGCATCACTAAATTTCCCATGGATTAGCTGACAGTGATACCTCAGGACTCACAGGAAAACTGTATTGCAGAGGGAAATAACAGTGAGGGTAAAAACCAAATCTTTTTCTGGACTGTAATTCGTAGCCTTCTTTCATTCAGAGCTGGAATTGAATACCACTAAGCTTTTAAGATGAAAGACTTATTGTTTTACATAGGGTATTTAATGAGTATTACAAAATAGTTTATGATATCCACTAACATAAGCAGGAGCCTTGATGTTTTACAGAGGTGATGGGGATTGATATTTCTAATATCTGCTGATCAATATACACATACTTTGAAAATCTTAACTGTTGGTCCCCTACTTATTTGTATATAGTGTCAACGGGTTTTATAGGATAGGCCCAAAGCAAGCTTTTGGGAAATGGTGATGAATCACCTTCATGTTCCAGAGGTTTATGATTCACAACCATCTCAAACCAGCAAACTTCTTCAGGACTTCAGAAGTCGTCGCACTGGCTTTGTTTCGCTATTACAATGAAGTACCTCAAAGCCAAGAAGACAAGGGAGCTGTGCTCCCAGGGGGACTGTGCAATGAGCTGGTCAGATACCTGCAACCCCTCGGGACACCAGCCAACTGCTTCTAGCTCCCTCCCACCAACAGCCACAGCCCTGCTCACCAGCAGGCAAATGAATGTCCCAAAAAACATCATTAGATGTTTCCCTGCATACCCCATCACAATCACAGACAGTGCTGTGCTCTTCATCTGGTGCATTACAGGCATGCTGCTTCTTATTGTCATATCTAACCACTCCCAATATCAAGTCTGTGTTACTTCATTAATATAGTTGCAGCAGAGCTCTTACTTTTAAGACTTCCCAGCCATTGTTTGATGAGCAGCAGCTCCAAGGCTTAAGGAAATGCTCACAGATACAGAAAACATGAAGGATAGGGAAGAATCTTCAAAAACAAGGTGTCAGCTCTCAATTGAAAGGCTGCTGTAAGTCACAGCATCTCTTCTACCCACTTTTAATAAAGGGGGCCTAGTTATTGGCACCTTGTCACATTCGTAGGTTTCTCATACCAATGGCTGGTTTGTGAAAGCAACACTGAATGCACCGTCAGGTAGAAAGATACAAGCTTACTACAGAAACATTTCTTTACCAAAATCACTGCAAATCATAGACTCATAGAATGTTTTGGGTTGAAAGTGACCTTATAGATCATCTAGTTCCAACCACCCCTTGCCATAAGCAGGGACACCTTCCACTAGGTCAGGTTGATCCAAGCTGGCCTTGAACACTTCCAGGGATGAGGCATCCACAACTTCTCTAGGCAATCTGTTCCAGCACCTCACCATGCTCACAGCAAAGAGTATCTTTCTAATATTCCATCTAAACCTCTCTTCTTTCAGTTTAAAGCCATCCTGCTTGTCCTGTCAGTACATGCCCTTGTTAAAAAGTCCCTCTCCAGCTTTCTTGTAAACCTCCTTCAGATACCAGAAGGCTGTAACGAGGTCCTCCCAGAGCGTTCTCCAGGCTGAACCACCCCAGCCCTCAGCGCCTGTCTCCTCAGCCGGTGTTCCATCCCTCAGATCAGGTTCACGGCTCTCCTCTGAACAGGTTCACAGCCATCTTATGTTGGGGGCCCAAGAGCAGCACAGTGTTCCACGTGGGGTCATTTTTATCTATAATACACGTATTTTTACAACATACCTTTTATAAGACAAAACACAGGACACGCTGACTATTATTTTTTAATTCAGAAAAAGAGATATTGAAGCAGCAGCGGCTTCACTACACCAGCCATGGGCAGGGCCTGCCTGCCCTCGCCGGGCAAGCCCCGCACCCTGCTCCCGCCGCCGTCCCGCACGGCGCCCCTCTCCCCTATTAAACTTTGGGCAGTTTCGACTCCCTCGCTCCGCCGCCCTCGACACAGGGAAGCGCTCCAGGAAGAGCCCCGAGCGGCGGCCGGCACAGGCCGCTAGCAGGGGCCGCCCGGGTGCCGCCCTCACGCCGGCCAAGCCCGGCCGTCCCCC
>WBNO01001130.1:52460-112268 GCA_013400575.1 Peucedramus taeniatus | reverse complement strand
CCGGCTCGGACTGGGCTCGGCGCGGGTGCTGGCGGCACTGAGCGGGTCGTGGGCAGGAGAGCGGCGCCGCTCGCGCCGGGTGATGTTCAATCACCGGTCCTGACAACTTTGTTTTCCCGTCTCGCTTGCCAGGGGCTGGGAGGAGGACGCAGGAGTAGCGGCTGTCACGCCGAAAGTGGTGCGAGCCCTCAGGTCTCCCCTGACGCCCCTTCCTCAGACCGAGAACAGGTACGGGCTGGACGCCCGCAGGTGGGTCCGTGAGGTCGGGTCTACAAAAGCAGAAATTCGCCTTCGCTCCGGTTCATTCTTCCTTTTGTTTCGGCAGCTTGATCAGAGAGAGCGTTAGAGATTATTAGCGCAAATGGCACTTTGCTTTAACTATAATGAATTATTTGCTCATGGGCCCTGATGCCAGGGCATCAAAAAAAAAAAACAAAACTGCCAGAGCAGTTTTGTTAGCGTACGATGCAAAAAGTGCCTGCTGAATGACGCGTTCCAGGTATCTCTTTATTCTTCTTTCCAGGGAAGTGGAGCTGGAGCTGGATAGTGCTGTGACTGTTTTTGTAATCTGTATTTAGTTAAAAATACAAAAAATTTAGTTAAAAATACAGATTTATCATTTACAATCCATAGGACGAAGGCAAGACATATGAAGCCTGTTTCATTTTGGGTTGGCATCATACTTTGTGGGAACCCACTCACTTGATCCTGTGTCTTGACCTTTTAGATCAGTGTAGATCTTTGCTTTACAGCCTGTTATGTTATACTGTGAAGTTTAATATGAAGGTACTTTGTAAAATCAGCTGTGAAATGCTGTGCCTTACATGCACATATAGTGCATGTATAGTCATCAATAGTCATCAATACTAATGACTATTGTTTTCCTGCTCGAGTCCCCACACACTGTCGGAAAATAAGAGTGCAGAAGAGGGTGGTGTAATCCACACAAGATCAATACTACGTAAGAAGTAGTTTTGAAATATTTTTGCTTTCTTCTTTTACTTTGTATGGCATTATTAACTTTACAGTTACCATGACTATTATATGTTAATATATATTATGGTTAAAAACACATGATAAAAATTAGAAAGAACTTAGGAATTGGGTCTTTCACAGAAATGGTGATGTCCTGGTTGTGACAATGGTAACAGTGAGTTAATCTTACTGAGGCCACCATCTCACCCAATCTAGCTGAATTTGACAGCCTATGCTTTCCCTAAATGAATGCAAGTGATGTTAGTTGTAATAATGATTGCAGTGTACCCTAACACTGCATTTCTTATGTTTCTGATGAGAAATCTTTGTGCTCCCTCCCTCAATATTTAGAACTTTCACAAGCTGTAAGTTTATAGCATCTTTCAAAGTTAGAGTGAAAGAAAAGGAACAGAATTCTGCAAATGTTCCTACCTGGTGTTATGAGCTTCTAGCCTGCTTCTCTTTCCTGTTCTCATTTTTTCCCTTTCTGCTTTTTTTCCCTTTTTACTTCCTCTTGGCATTGGTTTTGCAGTATGTACTGTTCTGCTTTGCTTTTTTTGTAGCCATTACGCTGTTGTGCAGTGTCTGTGGTTTCCCCCTGGCCTGTCTCTTCATGCTCTTCCGTGCAATTTCTGAGCTGCATCTCCTTTCACTCTCCTTTCACTTTCACATGGTGTGCTATACCATGGATTGACCAGAAATGCTGGCAGAGAGCACTTCAGAGAACAGTCTAACTATTTCCCATCTGCTGTTAGTATACTCACAACTGGAACAATGAAAGTAGAAACAACGTGTACCAAAGAGGTCTGAAAATCCATGTCATTTTTTTAACCTTTATAATAGGGCAAGCGAGATTGTGATTTTAAATATGTATTTTTCCTTATTTTACTTGGAGGATTTTGGCACTAATTTGAAGCTAGTTTTAGTCAGCCTGAAATTTTATTTCTTCATGACTATGTGGCTGCAAAAGTGTGTCAAGTAAATAATTAATCAAAGAAAGTTTCAATATACTCAAGCCCCTGTAAGCGTAGTGTCTTTGGAGAGGTGTCTTGCCAGCTGAATCCAAGAGTGGATGTGCTCTTTCACCTGAGTGACTATGATCAGTCAGCTGGCCTGACAGGAGTTGGTGGTGCATGTTTGGCTCATGAGAAAGGAGAGACTGCTGCTGGACTGGACTGACTAGGAGCTGTTACTTCATCCAGAGAGCAGCAAGACTGGGCAGGGAGCCATGCTGGAGGGGTTTGATCCAGGCAGCAGCTGGACTGGGCCTGGCTAAGGGCCATGCTGGAGACGTTTGATCCAGAGAGCATCTGGACTGATTCAGGAGGTTCAGACCAATCCCACAGTGATGGAGATGGATGTTCTTGTCAATAGGAATTAGATTCCAGTGTACTGTGGGGAAGTATGGTTCTCCTAAACAACCCCGATCATTTGAATGGCATTGCTGTGTTATTGGCAGCAATGTCCTTTCCTGCATAAGAGGATGTGCATGGGTGTTTCCAGGAAAGGAGAAATAAAAAAAAACAAAACACCTAGGCACTATTCTTGACCTCTAAGTAAAAGTAATCTAGACAGTCTTCACAGTCACAAGCTAATCTTTTTGTTATCATTATTTCCTTTGCTGTTGGAGGCATATTTGTAACCCGACATCTCCCAAAGAATCTCTAAGGCCCTATTATTCTGTTGCCTTGCAGTATTGAAAGCTAATCTGTTCTTTTACTTTGAGTAATTCTTTTAAAAGGATGAAAGGATGAAAAAAAAGCAGGGGATTGGATCAGATTCTCTTAGATATTTAGGCAGCTATTATGTACAGCAATGTTTAAATACATGGTGACCAGGCACCTAAACTTCTCTGGAGATCTGTATCTTAGTAAATAACCTTGATGATGTGGTTTGTCTCTTGCAGGACATTGCTTACCCCTTTTTCTTGTTAAGCGTTAGCTAATTGCAGCAATGGGACTGCCTCTACAGTGCAACTTGCACATCTAGTTTTGAGCTTATTTCACAGCCTACTGTGCCTCTTAAAAGTAGAGTTTCTTACTGAAAAGAAAGGCCACGGTTAGTAAGATATGTGTAGTAGTCTCCAGATTTATTCATGGAACCAGTATCATTTATACTGCAATAGTATGTTCTCTGGCAAATTCTCCTATCTATGCCTCATACCATCCTCTCAATTTTTAAGCTGTAACTGCGAGAACAATTTATATTTTCTTAAGTACAACCTTCTTATATTTTCAACAATACAACCAAAAAAAGAAGTCTTGCATTATTCCCATCTTTAGACCACTGGTCTTCCCTTTCTCCTTTCCTCTCTCCCCAGCTGTGTTTGTGCAGGCATATTTGTTTGTTTAGTGGTTACATTAATAGTAGAACAGAAGGCTCAGTACTGCTAGTGCTTATCAGGGGAAAATGAAAATAGTAAAAGAAGCTAGGTAGTATTTTCTTTGTTATGAGGCCCAGGGTGTGCTAGGTTAAATTTAGGCAGAAATTCTAGTTCCTATTATACTACCCAGGAATATGTAGCAGATAAATAATGCCAGCTCCTACAAGGGAAGTCAAAATAGCACAATATATGTATACTTTATATAAAAGTAACAAGGCAGCAGTACCCTAAAGAACTGACTACCATTACTCTGTTAGTCTGTGTTGCCAGTTTTAAGGCATTCACTTACTATTTCCCTAGCTTGCTTTCTGTCTTTGCAGGTCCAAGGCAAGCACAGTGTAAAGACCACTGAGGTAATTGAACAGTGGGAGGAAGTGATTGAGAAGCTATGGATAAACAAGTTGGTATTAATACAGTGTTCCATAGTGTTGATTTCTCCAATTCCTCTCTCAGCAGCAGTGCTGTATGCAGGCCTAGGAAATAAACAGCTATACTTAATTAACAATGCTACAAAGACCTGTACATTCTATCTCCTGACAAAGCATTGCATTCAGGCAGTCAGAAGAGGAAGAAGAGATAGGCTAATACCACAACTATGGTGTAGCCTAGTATATTGCACAAATGATTTGTTACGGTTTAGATTAGTCAGCAGTGGGGGTCCACTTCACTAATTTTACTGCTCTCTTAATATTTTGCCCCTTCATTCCCAAATGATGCATGCAAACATATTTTAGGAGCACATTTTGAACCTATGCCTCATGTATTAGTTCTGTCTAAATGAATAGGTGTTCAGTTGAAAGCTGCTGCCAGGACACATTTATGTTCTGACAGTGGTGAAAGGTTTCTGTTTACTTGGTCCAAGTGAAACTGCTCTGTCATTCTATTGTGTGCCCTTGTAACATGATTTTAGTGTAAGTACCTTATTCTTTTCACTTCACCTACCATGAAGGTCTGAATGTTGCTTGTCATGTTACCTGTCATGCAGTTTATGGATTTTATAAATAAAAAGTATCTGATCTTATACATAACCCTGGTGAATGCACTGGAGGCTCTTTCAAATGATTTAAAGATGCAGTTTGTGTTTAAGACCAGATTTAGTATTCATTAGATAAGCAATACCTCTATAGGAACTTGAACAAAGATAGTAGGATCAGTCCCTTTAACAGTTACTGTGATTAATGTTTCAAGACAAATTCTTACTCCTGTGGTTTGATGAAGCCATTTTTATAGTCCATTTCACCAAGAATTTAAATTGTGTATTGCCTTATTAATCAAGGTGTTGTGAACTTTAAAAACATCCCTATATTCTTATCATCTGATTAATTTGAAAAAGTGTCAAAGACAGCACTTAAGAGCACCCTTCCTATGGAAGTATGGATTGTAGGTTTTTAAATAGTATTCAACTAACAGATGATGAAATTCAAATATAAATTAGTCCCTTCAAGGGAGAGGTTAAGACAGAAGATATTCACAATCTGGATAATGCTATTCAGTGCCATTTTGGTAGAATGATAATGTGCAATTCTGCAAACAGAAGTTATCCTTTCTAGCTGGACATGCTCAACTGGAACATGTTTAGAGCTCTTGTGCTGCTTCAGACAGACAAGAGCAAGAAGCTATAGAAAAGAGCTACAACTGGTTCTGGGTGTGGAGTGAATAGCCAATGAGTGAGATTTTCCCTTACTTACAGTGTGGACTTCCTAGGGAGGTGACATTTTTGTTGCTTTAACTGCTGCCAGACAGTTTAGTTCTGAGACATTTTGAATATCTCATCCTGTGTTCTTTGTTTCTACCTGATTTTGAGGGATATTTACCATTTAATCTTCACGTTACAGTATAACTCACAGCACCAGTTTTTCTTCTTCCATCTGCCATTGTCCTTTTCTTCCCTACCATTCCTCCATCTTATGCCCATCCCATTTTCCTATTCTGATAACTGGGGTTGAGTTTGGTTTTGTTTTTAAAGGGTGTGCCTTTGCTTTCCCTGTCTGTACCTTGTACATTTCTGCTTCCCCAGAATGCTGTGTTACTTGACAGACCTCTCTGTCTGTGATTCCCTGCATGAAGCTTCCCTATTGTCTCAGGACTGAATGCTGCAGGAGCAGCAAAAGGACTTTCCATATAGTTTCTGTATTTCTTATTCTAAAGGCAGATTCAATCCTTGTCTTAAACAATTTTACAGTTTGAGGATCTGCTGTCTTCCTGAGAGCAAGATACAGAATAAAAACGTGCTGATAGATAAGGCACATGGTCTTAATCTACTGTGGATTTATTAAAGTACAGATGGTGCATTTCCTGAGTTCCTAGAATTACCATAGGAAGTATGTGGTCCTCAAGCTGTTCGTATATGATTAAAAAAACCCCTGTTTTTCAGATTTGGTCCAATGAGATTGGCTTTGAGAACATCTAAGCCTTAGGGAAAATATAGCTGAAATTTCCCTGTATCATCAGTTTTATGAGTTCAAGCCAACAGAATGTTTCTACTTCAAGTTCTCATTTAGCTTAATAGTTCACGAAATTAGTTGAATGTAGCCTGATATCTGCATTGTTAGGCACATTATTGATTTCATTGTAGAAGTTGTAGTGCTGCTCTAAGTAGTGAACAAAGACTGTCATCCACTAGGTCAGGTAAATTCATTTAGTGGCAAATGTTGCCTTGCACAATTGTCTGAAATGAGCAGAAATTTAATCTGAGTCTGATGTCTGCACAACTTTGCCATGAATAATGCAGTAGAAGTCTGGACTGCCTCTTGCACACCCATCTTTATCTAAATGCAAAAAGATTTCACTCATGTGAAGCAGAGGCCACTCTGACAGTGAAACAGAAATTCAGAAATTTAACTTTTAATGTAATGAGTAATTGTTTTACATTTCTTGCAGATAAATTGTTTTAATTTTGTACCTTTTGCACCACATAAAGGGGGTTGAGTAAATTTTATGTGTAAAAAGCCACAGAAAAAGCATTTTGGTGATCTATCATGTGGCTGTAGAAGTGATTCTGAGGCTTTAATGACAAAACAGAATAAGGATTTATTTTGTTCTTTCTTTTTTCTCTGGCTTCCTCTTTTTTGAATTTTTCAAGTGTTGAAAATGATTACATGAAAAACAATTGCGTATTAAAAAATGAGGCAACTTGCTTGCGTTGATCTTACGAATTTTTAAAAGGACTAAAAGTCTGCGGAGTAAAGCTTGTATTTGAGAGTATATTTATTCATTGCCCCATGGATCTCAAGACCTAAATTAATAGGAAGCTGTGAGGACTTCTAATGGTTGTCTGCACAGAGTTGTGAAAGAATGTTTGTGCTCTGCCACTCTGCTAATGCCCCTCACAGGGAGCTGATCAAACCTAACTGCCTATTCTGACTTGGTCATCCACTTGGCAGCCTTCACATGTTAGGCAGGGTCTTTTCTGGCCAGCTGTGGCTCAGAAGGGCTGGGGCCACTTCTCAAATCAGCGTCCAGCATCTTAGGTTTTAGTTATAATGAAAGGCTTATTTGCAGCAGTAACATGCACTTGGCTTATATCAATAGTTCTTCTTTTTTTTTTTTTTCTTTCTTTTTCTTTAAGATGCTGTTTAGGCAGCTAAACTTTTGCCTGTAGCCATTTCTCTTATTTTAAGCTGCAGCTGCAGAATAATCATTTGATGTTACTGAGTTAAAGAAGCAAGAGAGAGGAAACATGATGTAGTGCTAACTAAATTTGCTTGAGAACTGGAAAGGGCCTACCTGGTTGTTCTACATAGACAGAACCACTTAGAGGAAGTTGCAATAAACCTGTGTACATAAATTTTGTAGGCAGAATATTTGCTAGCACTTGCTATGTGAGATCTGCAGAGTTCTTAGCTCTGAACTGTGTGCTCTGAGAGCCTTCTGCTATTTGTATTTCACTCCTTGAGAAAAAATGAGATAAAGAGCTGTATGCAAATGCAGCCAAGGAGCTCTCAGTAGGCAGCGCCAGCTGTTACTATCTACTGAAGTCACTGCAGAACTGTCAGGATAGAGGTTTATGTTGTGTTGTCTTACTGTTTTCCTCAATGAGGGGCATACAGACTGGATACTTCCTCGGGGGCACTGAGTGTATACTGGGAAGAATTTATTGGTGGTGGGAAGAAAGGAAGAGGGCTGTTCTCTCTCCTCTGCAGCCTACATCCTGTGGGAATTGCTACTAGGGGTGACTAACTCTAGAAAATTCATGGGCAATGGAAAGAAAAAGAAAGGGGGTTCTTTCCTTCCCTGTTAGCTGTGACTGTGAGAATCAGTTCAGTAGCAAAATAAACAAGCATTTATTCTTCTCTTTCTTCTTCAGTCTTCTCATTTGAAGTGTTTAAGAAGAGAAGGTTCACGAGACACCTTATTGATACCTGAAGGGAGGGTGCAGAGGATGGAGCCCATTTCTTAGTGGTGCTGAGTGATAGAACAGAGGCAGTGGGCACCAACTGAAACAGGAGGTTCCCTCTGACCATCAGGTATCACTTTTTCACTGTAAGGGTGGCTGAGCACTGGCCCACTGCTCGGGTAGAATGTGGAGTCTCTGTGCTTGGAGATATTCAAAATCATCTGGACACAGTCCTTGCTCACCCTCTCTAGGTGGCCCTGCCTGAGCAGGGAGTTTGGACTAGATGAGCTCTAGAGATGCCTTCCAAACTCAGCCACTCTATAGTTCTGTGGGTTGAAATGGCATCTTTACCAAGCAAGGTCTTCAAAATCAGCTTGTCAGAAATCTTGTTGCTAAGGGGTCTCCATGTTGTAGCAGGTGAAGGCAATGGAGTTTTGGTCCTTGTCAGTAAAAGCAATGATGGCTCAGAAGCACAGTGCATTGTGGGCACAGCAGGAAGGCCCTTTCTCTCTGTGTGTGAGTGCCTCTGTACAAAGATGTTTCAGTTATCCTCTAAGAACAGCACACAGCGTCTCTATCTCCTGTATTTCTGCTTCTGGTTTGGGCAAATAGGCTGCAATGTCGAAGGGCTCTGCAAGCAGTGAATCAGCAGGAAAGAAGCAAAAAGGAGGGGAAGGTGGCAGGGAGAAACATGGTAAGGGGCCGGGAAAATAATGCCAGAGGAAAAATATTTATGATAAATGGCAATCTGCAGAGTGAAAGGCTGATATTGGAAGAGAGTGATTGTATGAGATTGGATCTTGATACAGGATGAACTGAGGTGAATGGAATAAGACCTTGGTATCTCAGTCATTTACTAATTTACATCTCAGATGTAAAGGACCACACAGGAGTTTGGTGAAAATAAGACAGGAATTAAAGATCACCATCTGGCACTTGCCTTGGCTCCTTTTACAAATATTTGTTCTTTCTGTGTAAATAAAGAATAAACAAGGCAGAAAGTATTATGCTTGAGTCAGTAAGTTAAGATCAAAGTGTAAAGATCCATTTCACCTGTGGATGAACTTTCCTGTATATATTCTATTCACTCTGAATATTGCATTTCATCAACAATTTAAGGAAATCATATCTACTAAATATTTTACTATTGAATATTTTAAATATCTTCAAAACTTACTGTTCAAGAGGCTTTCGATTTCATTTATTTTTTTTAATTACATTTGCTGATTAGAGTGTAAAGTGGAAAATATAATTCAGACTATGAAATAGGGTTATTTTAAAGAACCAAATATTTTATAGTCTCTAGCAGAAAGCTCTTTTAATACAGGAGCTTCACAATAGAAGCCCATAAGATTTGTTTGGTAATGTTTTCAGCTAAATCAATGGTTATTAATCTTATTGTCATAGCAAAGTAAATGTGAAAACATTGGTAGACTATGTTCTCTCTTTTAAAGTTTACTGCTTTTTCTCCTCCTGCTCCCTTTTAACAGAACAACTCATAATAAAAATGGAATTTACCAATTTGAACAGGCTTCAAAATGTAAGGCAATTCAGGACAACATTTTGTCATCATCTATCAAGAAGAAAAGGTAGGTGTTTGCTGTCCTTTCTGCTTTGTTTGTTTTAAATAGAAGGGTAAAAGATTTTCCTTTTTTACATAATTCTTGGTTTATTAACGTGGAGCTATGCAACAGAAAATGGAATTTGTTCAACCAATGTTTGCTGCATTTTTTCTTTTGTATGGATAAGATTTATTCGAGGTGGGATTTAACTTTTTTATTTTCACAATACAAGATTTCTTCTTGTCAGTTAGCAACATTAAATTCCAAGTTATTCACAAAAATATTGAGTAGAAGTGTGGGGTATAATTTCATTTTTGAGTGTCTTTTCCCTGACTGGTGAACACACCTCCTTTTATGAGCAACTTCAGTTAATGATTCTGTTCAGCATTGCTGACTAAAGTTTGGAAATGTACTAGTATAAAGACTTGCTGGTTAGTTTCATGATTGCATTATGACAACGAGTGCACAGGAAGCCAACAGTCCGATTTTAGATACATTGGGGAAAAACTACCCCAAATTAATTTTGAGTTTCAACTTGCTGTTCTGTATTTTTCTGGCATGGAGAAAAATCCAACTTTGGTATCAGTCCTGCTCAAATTCCTTGTCACTTTCCAAAGTGAAAAGCTGAAAAGCAGCCATTGTTTTTGACATGTAAGATCTTTTCCTGTATGGATGCACCAATAAATAAAACACTGAAAGTAAGAAAGGTGTCCCATTAGGACTGAGTTGCAGTTTAAAATGGATAGTGCCATGCTGTCTTTAAACCGGGAGCTTCCTTCCCCACTCCCCTCCATTTGGGAAGAAAAATGGAATGAGAAGCAAAAGGTGAGCTAAAAATATTTATATGCCTTTCCCTATTCAAAGTACTGGAGAATTCAAATTTTTCCTTAATGCCAAAACAACATTAAATGATGATTTGAAAACTTATTCTGTCTTTTCTGCCCCTCCTCACTTTTTATTGCATTTAAAGGTCTTTCAGCTCTTTTTAAGTCATCATATTTAGAGCATTTCGTCTTTGCTCTTATTATTACTTCTTTAAAAAATAGAGTCTTTGCTCTTATTATTACTTCTTTATTTTTTTCTTCTTTTTTTTTCTCTTCTTTATAATCTCTTCTCCCATCAGTGTTCCACCTCTTTCAGCAACAATATCATTGAAGTTTTTATTATTTTGAAAGGTGCTAGACCACTTTGTTACTGATGCACTGATAGTGAGAGCTGAAACATAGACTGGCAGAGCTCAAAGAATGCAGTTGACTGAAAGCTTGAGTGATTAATACCGAGGGAAGGAAAAGCAGTCACTGTATTGCTTTCAAAATGCACTTACAGCAATATAAATGCCGTTGTTTATCCCACACATTGCAAAGGTTTACAGTCTTTGGAGATGAGCTCTTCATATTGAGAACATTTTGGAGCTGAGATTATGGGAGAAACTTTACAAAGTACAAGACCTTTATTCCATGGTTAAAGAGAAAGGGTCTGTACCATTTAATGAGGCAGAAGATGAATTGGGCAGGTAAGAAGAGAAACAGATGCTTGGGGAAAAAAGGAGCAAGGGATTGCTTTTTGCCATGAATATTGCAGCTATTGACCTTCACTGAGAGGAGCTGCAGGGACTTTGTTGCTTTTTCAAGGTGTGACCCATGAGTGTGGTATATAAATGCGTTATATTGCAGTTCTAGACTTGCAGGGACATTCTGGACACTCCTGCCTCTTAAATTGGAAGAAAGAGAAAAAAACTTACTGATTTAAAGCTTGTCAAATTATTTGATAGTAAGAAATGCTATGTAAGTGGGAAGTTGTTATTATTATAGCATAATAACTATGTGCTGGTGGTGACAAAGAGCCTGAAATGCTGAGTTTTGCTAGCAGTTTTCCATTTTTCTTCTAGAGCAAGCCCTGTGTACAATCTCCTGAGGGCTTATAAAGCTGGTATTTTTTTTGGTAGTGTTGAAGCATGCAGAGGCAAGACAGAGCCTCCCCTTATTTTACATTTCATGCCACATTTTTTTTTAAATTTGTTTCTTTCTTGAACATAAACTGCCAAGTAGAAATGTGTCCTTTTTTACTCCTGCTGCTCAATCTTCCTTCTAATCCAAATACATTTTTTACAAGCTGGTATTTAGTTTTAGCAAATAACCAGTGAGACAGCATCTGTCTGTTCTGACATTTTACCTGTTGTCTCCATACTATCTCAACACTTTTGTCCTTGCTGTTGTCCTTTAGATATCTGCCAAAAATTAGAAGATACTAATACTTTGTCAGTGCTTCGACTAGTAATTCCACCTTAGCCACTGCAGTTAACATAGAAGGTCACTGCTTAGCTGACAAATACTCTGGGAAAAAAAAAAAAAAGCCTTCCAGGTGTTATTTGTCAGTCAGGCTCATATAGTATAAGTGAGTTTCCTAGGACAGCAAATTATTATAATGGTTGTGGTGCAGGTGGCAGACAAAACCAGACAAAAAACCCCCATGTTTCATTCAGTCACCCTTCTCAGCACTATAATCACTGTGTTGTCCAACTATTTTTATAGCTCAATTTACCTGAGCCTTTTTTATCTTAATAATAAAACCCTTTTAGCATCAGTGAATATGTGCTGTAGGCTCCTGGGTGCCAGTCGAAATATATGTAATGTGCCAGCTCTTTAAAATGGAAGAGTGGAGAAGATGTTTTCCTGGGTTACAGCAGAGTCATCAGAGTCAGAAAAGATTCCCTGATAACTTGAACTGATTCCTTTGGAGAAGTGAGTCCCCAAGCCTCCTTTAAAGCAGGAAATGCTAAAATTGGCTTTCTGGGAGGAAAACAAAGTTTTCTGGGCTGTAAACCCAGCTGCAGCAAATCCCAGAGCTTCATGTTGAGTCTTTAAAAATTATTTCTAGGAATACCGTTGTATTGGAGGTCATTTCATAGAAACCTTTTACTGGTGTGAGCAGATGCCTTGCAGAGCTGCCACAGTTGGGAGCTGCTGTCCCCCAGGACAGCGTGCTAGGATGTCTGTGCTGCCTCTGGTACTATGCCAGCTGGTAAAGACATGTTCTGACAGACCAGAGTGTCTTTGTAAGTGACAAGAGGAGCTAAACTGGATGCATAGGGTGAGCATAGTTGGTGTTCTGACTTGTGAAGACCTGGAAATGGAGCTTTTCTATGTGAGCTGGTGAGCTTGGATACCTCTGAGCAAGGGCAATTCCATCCAGTAGAGATAGCTGTGGAAAGGCTGCAGTGTTCTTGCTTTGTAATTGGTGTTTTTACTCTAAGTGTGTTTTCTGTTACAAGTATGAAAGGGCCCTTACAGTTTCTGACAGTGAGTGCCTATGTTTCCTGTGAGGTCTTGGAACTAGCATTATGGATGATGCTTCCATTCTTCTCCCTACCAAATGTTTCCCTGTAACTTACTGAAAAATGGTCAGTCCATGCGATTCCTTTCTGAATAGATGGTAATTTTTCATTTCATTTCTGACTCTGATCTTCATCTTATCAATGTCTTTAGGCTAGAATTTGCTTTTTTTATATTTTTTTTCCCGGATAACGATAGCGTAAGTAACTCTTCATGGTCTGTTATCCTAATAATTTCTGGAAATTTTTTGCAAGTCCAAGTATCTAGGAGTGATTTCTTGCTTATATTAAGGAATGAAACCAAAGGAGTTACTCAGCATCAGAATTGGCTGTTTCAGTTTTGTGCTTTTATCTCACCTTCACTCCACAAACACTCCCTGCCCTCTTACTGACACTTGTCTGACCCTATGGTGACTCAATTTAGGGATCAGCTTCAGCAGGAAGGTATTTCCATTTTCTATGGCTGCAGTTCCGAGGCTGATAACATACCAGCAGGCAGCTGCCAAAACAGGAGGTTCTCGATCCCTATTTGTCTATTTCCATCACTCTTTGCTTATACTGGTATGGTCTTAGATGGAATCTTTCTAATCTGTTTTAACACAATAAGGAAGAAGAAAATGTATACGCATATCCTTTTCCTTTTTGATTTTTTTTTTGCCCTGGTAGTAAAAGTGGCCTAATAAGGCATTTGATAAGTGCAAAACCTAGCAAAAGAAAAACAGGGGTTGAGTCGGGTGAGTACCCATAATGACACAAGGCAGTTGGACTGGGAGGAGGAAGAATGTTCTGCACCAGGTCAGATCAGTTACACCTGCAATGAAACTAGTTTTTTTTTCTTTTCCTGCTTCTGCTAATTGAGTTCTCTTGAGTTGTGAAGGGCTCCATGGAATCAGTTTAGTCATAATCTTCTAGTTCCCTTAAGAGTTTGCTAAGTGTGGAGGAGGAAACTTGTATTTGTTGTCACAGGTGCAAACTTGAGCCAGAGACCAGTTTTAATGCAGCATTCCTCTTAAAATAATAATTTATTTTTCCATGTGGAAATTGGACATGATTTACTTGGAGTAGGATAAGTGAGTTACCTTTAGCAATTGCAGTACTATTATGAAGAAAACAATCTGTTTGTTTCAAATGTGGAACAAAGAGAAGGAGGCTTTTAGATAATTGACCTCTGCTGCTGCAACCACCAGAGTGTTTTTATATATTGTTTTTTATCAATTCTCATGCTCCACATAAAAACAAGTGATGTTTCTTGCCATCCCAACTCTTGTAAAACTGTTCCAAATAGAAACTTCTAAGCGACAGCTTGAATAAACTCATGATCATTTGGGTCAACACTAAGCTATTTTTGTTAAAATAATACAAGTTAGATCTTGTATGGAGACTTGAGACCCATAGAATTTTAGTCTTGGCATCCATACCATCTTTTCTTCCTATTCCCCCAGTTATCTTAAATGCCTTATTGTTTTTTAAAAACCTGTATTATGATCCAGGCACAAATGGGAGAAGTAGTAACATTGAACATGAAAGCAAAAATGTCTTCATTCTTTTGATGTTCATGTTACAAAGTATTTAACTTATGAACAAATCTAAATCGCTTGAATGGAATTTCAAGAGCAGAGAGCTTTTTGGTTATATGTAGCAATGTAACCAAAGTTCTGGATCATGTAAAATAGCAGATTGTTTTATTTTACAGACAGTTTAAAGTTTAAAAAATTACATCTGTAAATATTGATCTGTTGTCTTTAGATGATTGAGCTTTGGGGACTCTATGAAGTAAATGAAAGAAAAGGCATAAGAAATGTTAAGTTTCATCTTGGCCAGAAAGAGCCACTTTTCAAAACACTTTTAAAGTTTAAACCACCAAGTACAATAGAACTATTTGTATTATTTTGGAATTTTGCACTTGAGATGATTTCTAATAACTTCAAAATGTTTATGGTTAGTTATGTAAGTTTGAAACAAATGTACTTTTGAAAGTTTCTGAAGTTCATTAGGACACCAGTACTTAGAAGAGATGTTTATTAGGTCATGCTAGTTAAATGAGGATAGTGCTGTTACAAATTACAAAAATAAAATAGGTCATGGAGTTCTAAAAGCAATCTATTATATATGCACCATGCACATTATTATTAATAAATGCATCATTTGAATGTTTTTAGAGACTGTTTCTAAATATGCATACATATGTATTCTGGTGTTTGATGTTGTTTCCTTTTTTAGATACTCAGAAGATTATTATCTTCACATAGTCACAAAACTGCAGAACTGCACCTGGGTAAGGAAACCAGAAGAATCTACGAAATTCAGGTAACTTTCATTGTCTCATTTAGAAAAACTCTTTACCCTAGATATTTCTAACAAGCCTTAAATTTAAATATTTCCTTTTAAACAGATAATTTCGTATTGCTTGTAGTAATTTCCATTAATTTTTTGATGCTGGGGCTCTTCTTGTTTGTTGGAATTTAACTGTGCAAACTGAGTAGAATAAAAGAACTACATAAGCAATTTAATCTATCTTCACTATAAAGAGTAGTAAACTAACTTAAATAGAACGAATTAAAATATTTCTGGCATAAACCCTACAGTGTTAAAAAAGTACTGATAACATTATTTTGGCCATTTGAACTGGCACGCTGATAAAAGGCTATAATGAAGCAGTGTGTTCCTTACCCCAAGACTATTGCCTCTATTGCAGAAGTGTCCAAGGCACTCATGAGGTTTGTCCCTGCGTGTCATGGCCCCTGAGCATGACAGCATGTGATTCCACCTGTCCTTGTTTGGTATGGCACAGAAGGACATGCTCACTAGGGATGGTGAGCTCTGAAAAGCCTAAACTCTCATTTGGAAATCATGCTGGTTTTAAAGAACAGCTTCACTGTGCCATCCCTGTTTTCTCCAGAGAAAAAAGCTCTCTTGATTTACATTTTTACATGGATCATAATTAAAGATTCTGTCATGATTGTTAAAAATAAATAAACTGACCTATCTTCCATCTCTTTGGAGTTAACTAGCATTGAGAGCTTAGTATCCGCATGGTCAGCATGATCCTTTTGGAAGAAGTAGTTTTGGGGTGGAGGGGACAGGGTAAAGGGTTTTGTGCAACATAAATTGCTGTGGTTGCTGTGTATCACAACTGACTACTGGTATTTCCCAAAGCTGAGGTAGGAGTATACACAGAGTTAAAGAAACTTTGTATTGACTCAGGCAGCCCTCAGCTGTGCATAGAGCTATCAAGCATGTTAAGGAGCTGTAAAGCCCATTCCGTTTCAGAACAGGCAAGTGCCTTGCACAGAGTTGACAGGAGATGAAGCTGCTCCCGCCTCCTCCTCACCCTGCTACATTTGGGCGTTTTGTTTTCCAGTCTATTTTTTTTTTAACTTCTCTTCCTTCCAAATGGACCAGCCACCACATACCAGCTATTTGCTACTGCTTCTGCTGTACTGGGTGTTTTAATCACTGGCACTGTAGCCACCACTCCTTGGTCCATCCCGACTTCTTCATTTATTGCTTATACAATCTCCCCTCCACCAGGCCAGCTTCTACATCTTCTAGGCCTGTGGAAATCAAGCATCCAAAACATCATATAAGACTGGACTTTAGGTACAGGATGCTTGCTGTTCCTCATGCCGTCTTTGGCTTCCAGCAAGGAGTGTGGGTCATAGGTAGTCAAGGTGGGTTAAGCAACCAATGATCAAACTGGAAAAATTTGAAAGACAAAACTGATGGATGCACTAAGCCACCAAAAAAGTGTGGACTCTGTGTACATTGAAGTGATCTTACTAGCTTTAATTTAGCTCATATACCAAGCAGAAAACCATCTTTTCAAATCCATGGTTCAGCACAGGCTGGACAAACTTGTTACTGAGTCAACATTCAAGGGCTGTGCTGTCATGGTTTTATTGATTTTTAACATACAAACTAGTTGGAGTATTAGCTAGTTCATATGTACATAACCCATGTTGCAATTCTGATGACAGTACTGTGTAGTCTGTTCCTGAAATTTGATCTGATTTGATGTCATTTAAGATTTCCATTGACATGACTAAGGACTGGGTGCTTTGGTATAGGGCATTGTGAATGATTATTTACAAAAGATGGGTGCTTTTGCGTAAGTCTTGTCTTTCTTTTTTCATTCTCAGTCTTCTCTATTGTTTTTTGGAAATAGGATGCTAAAATTTTACAGTTGTCCTTAATCCATGACCATACTGGAGATTTTCAAGGCTCTTAGCAGTTGGTCAACAGAGTCTTTAAAATAAAAAGATTAAAAAAACCCCAAATTTTATGTAAAAATTGCTGGCTAAATCTCCATGCTTACATCACTTCCAGACTTATTTATTAGACTTAAGCTTGCAACTAGCTTTGGAAGGGCACTTTAGCTGGGAAATGATGCATTAATGGAGCTATGGGGATGAAAAAGTTCTAGAGTTGTAATGAAAAAAATGAATTAATAATCGCTGGGCAGTAGATCCCTTCCTTTTTCTGACTTAGCCTAGTGTCAGTAATAGCTGTGTAATACAAATATTTTACAGTCTGAAAATCTCATTAAGTAGGTAGATAAACACACCCATTTGCAGAAGAGGAAATTAATCTCTGAGGGGCTGTGTGGCAGAAATTGGGTACCACAGCCAGCCACCTTCAGCAGGAGAAACTTGAAGCTGCCTGTGTCACATTATTCACCTGCCAGTGCCACCAGAAGTCTGCCTGCTCACAAGACTGCAGAGAGGCTGCTTGACTTCTTTTCCTGTTTGTCCATCTGTTAAATGCAGTGAATGCTTAGATGCTTCTCAGGCGCGGTGTCAATTTTATGACATCTCTCTATTATCCTGAAGTTCTGAAGAACAGGCATGCATATTTATAAGGGATTTAATGTCTTATGCTTCAGGGCATACACTAACCTCTAATTAATAAGGTTCAAGAGCAGCTTCTCCTGGGTAGTTAATTTTTCCGAGAAGCTTTCCTGTGTTTTCCTTTGCAGCTTTTGCTGCTGGCTTCCATCATGCTGCTAGTGGAGTGAAGGAATATGTAATCTAAGCCAGTAACTCCTATGTTCCTAGAAGACAGCACTGTGTGCCAAGGAGTACACATCCATGCTCATTGTAAGCTGCTCTCCCAGCAGATCCAGGCCAAGTAAAAGAATATAAATTAGAAATGCAGTTCAGGAAAGAAATATTTGTCTTTTTATTTGGCAGAAGGGTTACAACTGACAGCCATGTCTAGCACAAACTACAGTGTTCTTGCCAACTCACTTTTGGAGAGCAGAGAGCAGGACTCCAGGCTGACTCTCTACTACCTGGCTCAGCTTTGTCATGCAGCTGTGCAAAATGTGTCCATTTGTTGTCAGAGGGCTGCCCTTTCCCAAATGGCTTCCTCTGAAGCTGCTCTGCTGTGCTGGCTCACATGCTCTTGGCTAGGTTGCTCTCTGGCATTGTTCACTGGTTCTTGACGGCTATGTGATTTTTACACATGCATTTCCCAAAATCAAGAAGAAAAAGGAAACAAATACAAGCTATGATGTTCTCTTTAATACCTCCCATATCCACAGTCATTCCTCTGGTTTTTTTGGGTTTTTTTTGTCCAGACTCTGTCAGGGAACCAATCTCCTGGCATTTCATTTATTTTAGGGTCTATAGTGGTGACATCAGCATTATCAGACATAGGCTGCCCTCAGAGGAGCAAGTGCAAGCACTTGGTTCATTGCTCTTGAAATCTAGTTAAGATGTATTGTGCCCCACAGTAGTATTTGTCAGTCATTTTTAAGAGTGGTGTAAGTAGCATCCTGCTAACAGTGATTTTTGGAGTCTTCTCCAACATTTACTGCTAGGGACATATAGAAAACTGTTTTTTTATTCTGACTTTTCCTTTATAAAATTAATCTTCTTGTGACCTTTTTTTTTTTTTTTTTTTTTTTGTTCTTTATGGCTCTTTAATCATCTAGCATCTCTACATTATGTGTTTGTTTTTAAACCCACCTGAATTCTTTTTCCCTTTTCAGATTTACATCAGCTCTAACTTGTTTTAGACAGAACAAGTCCTTGAATTCCTTGTCTGTAAGGGAGAAACTTGGAAAAGTGGGGGGAAATAATCTCACAGCTGCCTGGAACGGTCGTCCTTAAAGGTCTAGAGGAAAAAAGCTGTGCTGGGTAGCTTCCTCTGCAAAGGCTCTTCTAGCTACAAGTCAGCAGAGTCTTGAGTTCCCTAGGTAACCTGAATATTAATTATTATATTAGTATTCTTCAAAAGTTTTCCGCTTTAAAGAAATATTTCATTACTGCAACAAATTACAGAACCCAGTTAAGTGCAAGCTGTAATTGTTTTTTACACCTCCACATCTCTCTGCTTTACAGACTTTTAAGCTTAATTTACTCTCATTTGAACTACACACCGATGGTATCAAATAATCTGCAGGTTTTCAAAATAGTTGTGACTCCAGCTTTTGCAGAAAGCTACAAAATATTTAGAACAGGCCTCAAAATGAGGGGAGGAAGGCTGAGCAGATGCTGTGTTTCAGAGAAGCCTCTGAGCATTGTATTTCTGGGCTGACTGAGCTTGAAGCCTGTCAAAGCAATGCAACAACAGTTCAGGAGTGGTATAACACTGGAACAGTGAGCTGTGGGTACTGGTCCCTCTCCCTATGGAAAGACCATTCCAGAAAAACCTTATTTGCATCTTATAATGAAGAGAGAAGGATATTCCTAGGTGTAAAACACCGAGCACAGTTTAAAAGCACAATTTTCAAATTCCTGATGTTACACTGCAGTCTAGCTGGCAGAATGCTGCCCCCAACCAAAGTATTTTAATTTTTTTTCTTTTTTAAAGAAACATTGCTACTTTAAAAAAATAACATATATTCTTAAAACAAAGAGATAAAAGATCAACCATTTTCCATGTCCTGTTATTTTCCCTCTTCCTTTTTATTCTACTTGACCTCTATTACCCTTTTCCCACTTTAACATCTCTTCTCAAAAGTGTGTTAAACATTCCTGCAGATTATAGAATACCACTTCTTGAAGAGATTAGTTTTGTTGCAAACTACACTCTAACCTATATAACAGTATTGCTTATCACATCTGTGTACTGCAATGAACCCCAGCTGAAACACAAGTAAAACACACTGCAAGGTCAATTTATGCTTATATAAGCTCATACCACCACATAATCAATAGCTTTTCTAACACTAAACAGATCAATATTTCTACTGTAATCTCTGAAATCTTCCAGTTTGCAAGAAAGTACACAGAACTCAGACTGCAGAGAGATTAAGAGTACATTTGCTGCACAGATTTAATAGATGATATGTAAAATAATGAGTATATGTTCAAAGACATTTTATTTCAGGAGAGAAAAAGATGGGTGGAGAGATAGTAATTAGTGACAGTTTGAAGCAAGGCTTGAATCTTTTAATTGGTCTACAGACTATTATATACTTTTCTAAAGGATGGAGGATTCCTATAAGGAGAATCTAATTTTGGATTAGTCTGAGCTAATTATGTCTTCATGGCAGACTCTTTAAATAGTCTTTGGTTTGAAAATTTTATTACACTTTTTACATATTCAGCCTTGATTTCAGATTCAACCCTTTTGGCTTTCTTTGTCTTAGACATTTATGATGTTACTTCATTTATAGGCAATTCAAGTGCTGTCAGTGTAGCATTCCCCTTCAACATGTTCTGTTTCAGATATCAGATTTAACCACTTAAAGTTTGGAATATGTCATATTATGCCTCATTGCACTTTGATTGACACATTGGCTTGGATTTACAAGAGCCTGGAGAAACCTGTGTCATTGTCTAGAGCCTCCAGTGCAGTACAATAAGATAATTGTTTGCTCATTATAAAATATTACAGCAATGGACATAGATAAAAAGTAGTCTTCCTGTTTGTAGTAGTGCCCTTGAAATTTTGCTGTTATGTAGTGGAATTTTTGTGGGTTCTTCTACCGTCACAGCAGTCTCTGCAGTATGAAACCTCAAAATCTTTGATGTCTTCACATCAGCACAATAACTCACATGAACATTTAAAATATCCAAGCTAGGTAAACTATTAAAACAAACTTAACAAAAATTTTTCTGGTTTATAGTAATCCATGGACTTTTGTTGCTTGAATGCTTTGCTCTTTGATCAAATGACCTTATGAGCTGTGCTGTGATGTCCACTTAGCTCACAGGAAATACAGCTTTAAATATTTGCTAGTTTTAATTTATGTTTGGTTCTCTTTTATGCGATTTTTTTTTTTTTTTTTTCTGTGTCTAGCATAACTGAAAATCCACATGGAAATACATCTATATAAGCATTACTGATGTCAATAATGTGCAGGTGCTTTATAAAAAGACTGATATGATACTGTTTTTGCTAACAAACATTCACTTTATAGATGTTTGTAAATGATGACTTAAACTCAAATAGATTTACACCATTACTGGAAAAAGTTTGTCCTCATCACTATTAAAATATTCCAGCTGTTGAAATTTTGCACCTTGCCTAGGCAACCTATTTCAGTGTGTTTCTTAATACCAAACTTAAGCTTTCTTTAGAGCAAATTAAAATTATTTTCCTCATCCTTCCCACCGTGGCCTTAAAGGACAGTTGAACATCTATTATTTTAACAGTGTTTTGAATATTTTGATACTTTGGCAGTGTCCATCTCCATCCATTTTTCTCTTCCTCCCACCCCAGTTTAGTCCAATGCATAACAACAGTGAAATAGTTCACACTGTTCTCAGCAATGACAAATGCCCTCAGGGCACAGATCCACAGGCACTGGTGTCATACTGAAGCATTTTTAATGGAAAAAGTTTGGTGGAATGGGAAGTTTTTAAGCTCTGCAGAAGCTTTTTACATAAAGACAAATTTCACACTCATTATAGATTCTTCAAATATCACTCAGAGTAAGGGTGGTGCTGGCTTTTGAACCAGCTGTGAGAGTCTGCTAAGCCTTGACTAACCACTGATTGTTTTAGCCCTTGGGTTGGTCCACACTGAGTTGTTGAAGATGTTGAGATGTTTGCAGTATCTTCAGGATGTGTGCACACTGTGGCTTGTCAGCAGGCACGTGCAGCCTGTACAGAAGGCCCAAATCAGCTGAAATGCATATATTCATACTAGCACAGAACCAAGGTAGCTAATTTTGCTGCTATCTTGGCTACAGGGTAACTGCAGGAGCTGCAAAGAAACTGTATCAGCATATTTAGAGCATGTGTATTCCACTAAATATGGTGGATTATCCATATGAAGTGTTTGTTATGCAGAAAAGTTTGGAAACATATAATCAAGGCAGCAACCCTCTGTTACTGCCAACAGTTCAGCATGGAAAAGCTGCATAGCAGTTGGAAAATAACATTATTTGGCTTGTCTCACAAGCCATACAATTTTGGTAACTTTCTTCAAGAAACCAGGATTTTCCTAAGGTCTCAGTGGCCATGAACCTGAAAAAATTATTTGGATGCCAGGCTCAGAATTCTGTACCAGCTGAAAAACAATACAAACTTGGGTCTTGCATCCTTCAGCCACAAAGGAAAAAAATCAGTGAAAGTGTATGCTGAGCAACAAAAAACATTCTTCAGTGCAACTGTGTATGACTCTGTGTTGTCTAATGTGATCAAAACTTCCCAGATAAGTGCAGCACACCCCTCCACTTAGGTTATTGACTAAGATTATCATGACTGTACTTACTCAGTCCTGTGAGATATGTATTACCCATCAAAATGGTGTAGTCTTTTTCCAGGTTCTGATTTTGTTCCTCACTTATTACAAGCGATTGTTCTAGATAATGTAACCAACTCCCTTTCTGATTATCTTGGCATAAGAAATTTCTGTGTTTGGAGTTATACCTCAAGATTTAAAAATAACTTTAGATATCACTCAGCTTCCAAATCCTTGCTGGAGAAATGTTGGAGGAAAAGACTTCTCCAAATAAGAAACTGTCAGGAATAACCTCTGGTACTGAGGAGATATTTTCCAAAATTAGTGCCCTACAAAACTTGGGTGCTTTGATTCAAGCATCACCTTCAGTCTGGACTTGTCATGCGTGACTGGGTCATAATCACCCTTTGTTCTAGGGCAAGCTCGCAGTCTTTGATAAAAGCTGAACTTAAACCTTCTTCCTGTAAGCTACATTCATGTTCTGAAAGGTATGAGGTGGATGCTCAGCCTGTATAGCAGCATCCTGTCTTCCAAGAGCTGCTTCCATATCAGGGTTTTCTTCCAATAAGAGCAGACAATGTGTATCACTTCCTAATAAAAAAAAAAAAAAAAAAAAGTTACTTCTGTTTGGTGCAGTTAGGATTTGACCCTTGTTTCTTATCCCACCATCTTAAGTTTCCCTCTCCCCAGGTGGCATGATACATGAGTTAAAATGTTGTCTTGGCTTTGCAACTCCTCACATAGAGCCCTTGTAGGATACATGTGTTGATCTTAGGAAGTAAACTCTCTTCAGTGAGTCGCCACCTCCTGAAAGACCACGTATGAATGACGTTAATACTCTGATGAAATTGTAGTAATAGATTGCTTGAACTGCCCAGTCTATACCCCTTCCTCATTGCTTGCTGTCAGTTGTAGATTACCACGTGTCAGAGCTTGTACAAAATCCCGTGTGAGTAGATTGTTGTGGGTATTGCTGTCTGCAGATTACATGCATTCCCACTGGAGCTCTGTACAGAGATACTTGAGCACAGTGGGATTCTGTGTCATGATTTGATCTAAGTAAAATGTTTCTATTGTTACCACCAAATTTTTAGCGTGGATGCTCTAGAGATATTTGTCATTACTCAGTATGTATTCACTTGTTCTTACGGTGTTTCTGGACTAGCTTGGCTCTGTTTTACTTTCTCAGTGAATCCATAATATTAAACTATTACTTTCTTATTAATTCTGATATCTGTTTTTTTTCCACACTGTTTCTGCTTTTATTGAAGCACTTGTTATTGTGGAATGAGTAATAAAAAGCAAAAACGTGTCATCTCTATTAATGAATGGGATCTGTTATCAGTTTGCCTTTTCAGGGTCTGTTAGCCATCACACATACAAGAGCTGTTTTACTAAAGTTGGCAGGATTATTCTGGCATTATTCCTTCTCCTCTGAATGTCCAGTGGTTGACACAGATAATGTTTAGCTTCAAGAAAATAAACAAGAAAATCAACATTAAGGGTTATGTGATTGCTCATTTCCATGTGAGTGTCAGGGAGCAGTGAAGGACAGCTGCTTCCTGAGGGACAAGGTGTGGAATCCCAACGCAGTAACCTGGCCAGCAGAGCAGAAACTGGTAACTGGGCTCATCCCACCCCTAGCCAGGAATGGGGCAGCCCTAGCCCAGGCATGGGCACCTTCCTGGGAACAGGATGGACATAACTGGAGACTGGCCCTGCTGTGGTGTTGCTGGAGCAGTGACTGATGGCTCTGGAAGAAGGGTCCCTGTATGTAGTGAGGCTTGGTGGTGGCGACAGTGCTCTGAATCCTGACAGTGAGATCTGAATCCCCTTATTGCTACAGCATTTATTAAGACTATAGTGAGCTGGTTATAGCAAAAAGTGACAAGGAAGAAAAGCAAGTCTGCCCCAGTCAAAAACCACTGGTTCAACAACATCCAGTGTTCCCAGACATCATCATTTGATTCTACTGCCTTACTGCACCCTTTTTACTTTGCCATATATTTAAAGTAGGATACTGTATATGTGCAGAGGAATTGTTGTCACCATATGGGTATCTCCTGACCACAGAGCATAGTCACAGTTCCACCCACAGCCTTGGACCTCATGGTTTTCATTAACCACAGATCTTCCCTGCCCCTTAAGGATTTGAGCAGGGCAGTGGGAATCACTGTGTTTAGGGAGTGGAGTCGAATGCAGCTTATGGAAATCTGAACCCTACTGGTTCCTCTCTCAGGAGTGACATTTCCTGGTTACTCTCCTAGTGTGGTTGGTTCGGATCTGGGCCATCCCAGCACTCAATCTTTCCCAGTGTTCCTCATACATCTGGAAACGTTGCCTTGGAGGAGTTTTAGAACTCAGTATTCAAAATGGGTTAATATATAGCAGTAAATCATCTGACAACTGAAATAGTGCTCTTTTCTTTCTTTCTTTCCTTTGGTATTTTATATCTGAATCAAACCAACCTTCCCAAGTTTCACACCCCCCCCCCCCCCCCCCCATTTTGGCCATTTTTTCAAGAGAATTGAGATTGAGAGTTATACCAGACCTGTTCATTTTTTTCCCTGTCTTCCAGGAAACATAATCTTGAGGTTCTTCTATGTGCTGGAATATGCTTCAGTTACATTAAAACATTAAATTATTATTATTTATAATATTTATAATAATTAGTAATTTTTGTTATTTTTATTATTGTTATTGTATTTTCTCTGTCTTCATTGTAGATAAAGTGAAATGAAGCAACTTCTCTTAGCTGTGTCTTACCCCATTAAAGTCAGCTCACTTTCAGGCAGAATTTGGCTTCTACTATTTAACTAGTTTCAACAGTTTGTTTTACTTTACACATTGAAACAGTATGAAATAAAACTTTCTTATTCCTTTGGCTCTAATGGTAATTTTTTTTCTTCTCAATTAACCTTCAGTGGTGGTATTTTCAAAATTCTGGGAAATTCTGTTATAAAAATATTTTCTCAAAATTGTTAGTAGTTCTCTTAGTATCTCACCTAATGGGAAAGCTATGTCCTAGCATTGATACACAATGTCTGTCCATGAATATTTCAGCCTTACAACCTGAAAATCAGATCCCATGGCAGCAGAAAGGACGTTGTTGCCTATAGCAAAACAAATTCTAGTGTTTTGGGTCTGATTTCAAAGGTCTGATGGGGATTTTCATTTCATTTAATTTCATTTCACTGTTAATAATGTAGAATGTTTGCATACATAATATTTTTAAAAGTTTGGAGGTAACAGGAATTTCAAGATGAGTAATAGTCTTCGCTCCCACAAAAGGTTTGAGTGAATCCCTTCCATTTTTATTTATTTAAGGACTTCTGCTAGGTGTTTTGGGGAGCAGCTAGGCTATCTGTGTAGCACATCTGTCTTCTTTTTGTGCAACTTGTGATGTAACTTATTTAACACGTGGTACTGTGCACAGGAAAATTGTGATAAACAGTTGCAGAAATTAATTATTAATTAATTGGCTTGCAACCATCTAGATGTTCACTAAGTACCACTGTCAGTACCTTCCATCTCTGTCTCTTTTATTTCCCTTTCTCCTTCTTCAGTCTTCTAGTTTCTTGCAATCACTTGTTCGATATTGGTGAAAATCACATTTTTAATTCTTTGGAGACTGAAGTCTCTCAGTGTTTCTATATTAATCTTAGCAATTAATAATATTGAGAAGATTGATTACAACTTTTTCTCAGTGGGAGAAGGAGACCAAGAGATAAAAACAATTATCAGTTCTTGTTCTGATTAGTTTCTGAATATTTGCTGTGAATATGGACTTGCTTAGCAAAGCAAGTCAAAGGAAATGACGTCATAGAAGGTTAATATAGCCTTTTGCTGCTAGTTAATTCAAACTGGTGTTCATTGATCTTTTTCTCTAGCACTGCTTTTCTACTTATTTGCCTGTCTTTGAGCAGGTTTTTTTGTTTATGTATTTTGCAGATCAGAATTAGCTTCCTGCTGTGATGCAGTTCACAATTTTATTGCTTCTCAAAACAACAGCCCACTGGGAAGTAACATGAGTTACGAAGTGGACAGTAAAAAGACTATCCTCATTACAGAGGACATTTTTAAGATGCTGCCTGTGGTAAGAACTGTATCTTTTTCTTGTTATTATAATCACAGTATATATATTTTGGGTTAGTAATTGTGATACTTTGATTACTCTGGAAGAGACCCATCAGCCCCTGTATGCACTTTGTGCACTTATTTATTCACCTTGCAAGGGGTTGGGTTTTTTTTTCCCCTTACTCTGCCGTGATAGAGGCATTTACAGATATCATAGATCATAGATTGGAGGTAGAGTTGCTACAGAACACAAGTGGTGCCTGGCTTGGCAGCCAGTTGAATTCAGGAGCAAATATTAGAGAATATTTGCCTTGCTTTTATCATTCCCATTTTTAAAGGCATTTCAATCTGGAAGAACATTTCGTATTCCTCATACGCCCATGGCACTTCCAGTGCAGGCTTGAGCATGTAAGTTATGAAGAATATTTTGATGGTAAACCTTATACAGAATAGCATAGAACATAATAGAGTAGAACAGAGAAATTTCAGTTGGAAGGGACCCACAGTGATCACATAGTCCTAATGCCTGATCAATTCAGGGCTGACCAAGTTAAAGCAAGTTATTAAGGACATGGTCTAAATGCCTCTTAAATATTGACACCTGGGGACATCAGCCTCTCTAGGAAGCCTGTTCCAGCAGCTGACCATCCTCTTGGTAAAAAAATGATGCTTAATGTACAGTCTAAACCTCCCCTGGTGCAGCTTGGAACCATTCTGATGCGTCCTGTCACTGGATACAATGGAGAAGAGATCGGCATCTTCCTCTCCCATTCCCTTTCTCAGAGAGCAATGAGATTACCTGTTTTTTTCTCCAGACTATACAAGTCCAAAGTCCTCAGTCACTGTTCGTAGGAAATTCCCTCCAGCCCTTTCACTATCTTTGTTACTCACCAGGAGAGGGTGTTTGCAGCCAGAAACACAGGTTGAGAGAAGGAATCGGATTTTGTACCTCAGGATTACAGTAGGCATACAAGATCTTGAGACTAGACAAAGAGTTTGTATTTGGTTTCTTGAAGTTAAGAGCATATGGGAGCCCTCTTACCCATCTCTGGCATTCTTGATTTGTGAGATCCCAGCTACCATGAGTCTAGTTCTTCCTAACACTGCTGTGAATCAGTCTTTACTGACTTCATTGCAATAGAAGATATAGTGATTCCAAATTTAAGCTGGAGAAATGGAAAGGCAGTATGCTTTTTGTGCATATACACATGCTAAGGTAGCCAGAATTGCCTGGCCTTTGTGTTCTCCTACCATCCTTTCAGAACTGAACAAAATATTTGAACATGTTGTTTGGTAATATATTTCCAGGCAAATATGATATTTGCCACTTTCCCCACACTTTTTGCCTCGTTCATAACAGGATCCTTTCTTGCTTCTCTTTGGGCAAGCTGATAAGAGAAGAAAGAAGGATAATGCTTCCCATAAGCAAGTTTTGACTCACTTTTACAACTGGTCTTAATTTCTGCAGTCAAAGTATCCCAGCTGTTGGCCTCTGGTAAATGTCAGTGCTCCCACAGCAGAAGAGCTTGAGCAAGATGTATGAAAATTTTCTGAGACTGGGATAACAGCCAGCTATATTAACGTCAGCCTAAATAGCCAACAATTTGCATTAATTTTCTAGGTTGTGAACTGTGCTGGTTCTCAAGTGGATGCACTTAGCTCCCACTCAGCTTCCCCACTGCAAGACAGCAAGCTGTAATAAGAAGAGGAGCAGAGAGGGTGAACAGCCAGAAACAGTTAAGCGAGGGCAAATCATTATCCTCTACAGCATCTTCAGGTTCCCCTAAATCCATTATTCGGCTTCAAATGTAATTGTGTGATGACAAAAGTGAGGAGAATTTACAAAGTTACCTTCTATTAGCTGAGAAAGTAAATTACTATATGACAGCCCCCAGTCTGTTACAGTGCAAAGGAAAGTGGGTAAATTTAAACTATCTTCAGTATAAATTAGTTCCTTAGCTTGTCAAGGTTTCAATCCAACACTAGATAGTTTTAGTGTTAAGTGTATTTAAAAGATACCCAGTTTTAACAATCCACTGTTATTCTCTCAAAGTTCTGAGAGCAGAGGTAACAGTTCTCTGTGTGTTGGTGCCTATTTTTTGCTCTTGGCTATCCAAGTTTGGCAATCCTGTGTGCTAAATGGTGGATGCTTTTACTGGGATTTAACAGATTAAACCTGCAAGAGCAAATAGACACACAGAAACAATCAAAACACTTATAAAGAATTGGTTACATATTTTTATTTGTTTGCAGTCCTCTCCTCTTTCAGTCTATCCCTTCAAGAATTGTGCTGTGGTTGGAAATGGAGGCATTCTGAAAAATTCCAGCTGTGGAGCTGAAATCGATAGTTCTGACTTTGTGTTCAGGTAAGAGCTGTTTCATCTTCCTGAAGTGTGTCCAACATTCTAAAAACTTGGCAGGATTGGAAGTGTGCCAATTCCAGTTTGTAGCAACGAGGAAGAATCTTGACAATTTGTTATTTCTGCCTCTTTAAGGATACTTCTGCTTTGTAGTTTTCAGAATGCTGCTTTCTAATTAAAGAGCAGGCTGGACGATACATGTATGATCTGTGATTGCTAAGTCACCTTGCAGTGATGTGAAATGTGATTATCTGAGAACCTGACATTTCTGGTCATTTAAATCCTTTAGGAGACTGGTATGAAATGTCACATGAGTATCTCTGGTTTAACAAAGCATTTATTTAGCCATAGTTTGGCTCACCCATGTAGCTACGTTGCCCCAATATTTGTTTCATTTGTTACTCATTAAAAAATTAAGCATTTATTTAAGTAGTTTTTAATCTCCCTGGATAGACTGGGAGAAAACCAGGCGCACTCTGAGCATAATTTTGCCCACTCTCTCAGTATGTGACTCACAGTTTGTAGTTCATGCAAAGAAACAGAGCCACAGAGGGAAGGTTCTTCTCTCAGTGATGTCCAATCACACAGCATGCTGGATTTTATTTCCTTTTCTTACCTTTTCCTAAAATTTGGGCTTTTGAAAAGCTAAAAGAAGAAAAAGTTTTTCCAGTTAGATAATTGTTTTAATAAACAGAGACAGGGAAGTCTCTGTACTAAGATGCTAAACTTACTAAGTGACTGAATTTAAAAAAATTCTTCCTTTACATTTTACAGATAGGGCATCTGTATTAAGATAGGGCAAATTATGCTGTTGCTAGAACACACAATAGAAGACTTTCAGCAGAAATGCATTCTTTAAGCAAGAGGGGCAATATTTCCTAGCAGCCAGCATAGGGCACTCATAGACTGGCTCCTCCTGAGATTTTGACTGTGCTCCCGGTTTGTGATACGATTTATGAAAATGAGCTCTCTGTGCCCTATTTTAACCATCTGTACAGTAGATTAAATATCTTTACTAGAAGTGCTGTAAGCCTTATTTAATATTTGTAAAGTGCTTAGACATCCCTGGGAGCTGATGTGAAAGTGTCATTGCACAAGAGAGGAATTTGCAAATAATAACTGTAAAGCATTTCTGGTGCACATCTGTTTAAGCAAATGTTTCTCAATTTCAGGTGTAACCTCCCTCCAACCACAGGAAACATTAGCAAAGATGTTGGCAATAAAACAAACCTTGTGACTGTTAATCCGAGTATCATAGCTCAGAAGTAAGTACTACCGCAAATCTGTTTCTGTGCGATGGTGTATAATTGTGTGACATGATTTAGATTTTCATGGAAATCCATTGGGATACCAGCACAGAGAGCAGTGCATGTAGATTACTTCATTAAGCCTTGTTTTCCTTCTAAAATATGTACTAGTCTAAATGGAAATCTTCTAAACCTAGCCTTTTTTGTAGTATAAAGGAGTCAGCAATACCCAGATTAGCAAGATACCTTGGCTGATTCTAGTCAGCAATTTATGACAGAGTAAAATTGGTGACTGTAAGCCCCAGCCTCTTCTTTCCCCCCCCCCCCATGACCCTCATGACCCCAAGCATTTAGAAAGGAACTGTAATCATAAATCAGGAAAGCCTGGGAATATGTGTCTGACTCTATCAGCAGGACTGTGAGCATGTGTTCTCAGGTAATGTGCTTAGAGGCTGTTCTGATGAAGGCGGTTTCCTGCATGGAGGCCCGGCTTCTGTAATCCATTTTTTCAATCCATATGAAAGCTGCTTGCTCACAAACTTTTTTCTCAGCAGAGGTGGGGTTTTTTTCACCTTCTTGATGAAAAGTAAATCTAATAAGGCCAGCCTGACTAATCTGACATCTTCAGCAGGCTGGAACTGCAGCTTATCTATGAAAAGGACTGCTGTGCCATGTTATTTACTGCTTGCTAATCTTACTGTATCTTATTGTCTGTCATAACTGTATTGTCAAAAAGACAACATAAGGCAAAGCTTTTTTTTTTTTCTCCTTGAAAGGAAGAAGGAAAAAGTACACTGAGTACATAGAAATTACTAACAGGCATTTTTCATTGATTCAGGGATAGAATTTAATTTTTTGCAATGAGTACTAACTATGTTAATGCTTACCCAAACCTTTTTGACTTTAATAAAGATGAATTACTGCTTCTCCAAAACTAGATTTAGCTCACTGATGTTAGTGGGGATGCACAAGGATATGAGGAAGGGAAATTGTCCAATGACTCAGCATCCTTGGTGACTTCTGACCTGATCCACAATTTTTCTGGGCTTAATCAAAGTGTTCTGCCACAGCTGCAGTCATTTTTTAGCCAAATCAAGTCACACTAGGGTTAATAGAAGTTACACTGAAGAAAGTGGGAGATAAGCCGGTGGGAGGATTAAGTGAGAGTACAAGAGGACTTTATGATTTTGAAAAAGTATTTATTTAAATATTCAGGGAAAACTGTAAATGCTTTTGAAGAAGCAGCAGGAAGCAGCTTGGTACCATTTAGCAGAACCAAGTTTGTTTCTTCTCTCAGAAGACCTATTCCAGCATTATTCCCTGTAATTTCTAATTCTTTGTTTGCATACTGGCTTAGTCTGATGTTATTATTGTTAAGGTTAATCAGCTTTTGAACTGTTTGTCAGGGTGTAAAATGTAGGTGAGCTCTCTTGGAGAAAAGCACAACTCTTATGTGTTCTAATGGAACTGGGCTACACTTCCTAGAGTGGCAGAGCAGGAAAGGAGATTGGAACACTGTTGAGTTGTCCAGGCTTCTAGCTAAGGAAGAATAGAGATTTGAATTCTGTCCTGGAGGCTCATTATTTTACACTGAGTAAAAACAGAGAAAATTCTTGTAGCAGAGGCCGGAAATTCACCCTTCAACCACTTTTCCTAGACATAGGCTCAGGCATTTCTTGCTTGTTTGGCTGTGTGACTCTTGCATGCACACAGGTTCAGGGTCAACAGGAGGGCCCGAGTCCCTCTCATTCATTTTGTTTCAGAGTCTGTTGGTAGTGGCACTTTTCTGGGAAGAAGGAGCTGTAAATTTAAACCCCTTCAGGTTGAGAAGGGGTGTATCACTAATTTAGTTGTGCAAGAGGTAACTCTTCCATGAATGTTTTGAATGGAAATGACAGTGGCTGCTGTCCTGTTTTGAAGTGCTGCATGAAAAGAGGGTTTGAATCCACTCAAGTATGAAGAGAAATGAAACCAATTTTTCCAGCTTCTGCTGGAGTCATTTGTTAAAAGTGGTCTCTGATAGCCTTTAAAGGGGAAAATACTTTGCTCAGATAGATAACTACATACGAAAGAGGACTCAGAGCTTTGAGTCCCAAAGGGGGTGGAAGCTTCATATATTTAAGTGATTCAAAAATTCAGATCTATAGAGGACATGAGTTGAGTGACCCCCTTGCTTGCATCACTTCTCAAATAACAGGAATTTCACTAGTCAGTATTTGGGAGCACAGAATTATGCAGTGGTGAGGACTAAGACTCTTTGCTCTTTGTCGGGGACTGAAAGCATCTGAGAATAAATCCTTGTAATTTGTGAAGTTAGAGCTCTAAGTACAGATCTCCATGTGTTCCCTTTGTAGTTGAAGGACATAAACAGGGATGCCTGTATTTTCAGCTATTTTAAAAGTATATCCTGCACTTGAGCACACACTAATCTTTAACATTTCAGGACTGCTCACTTGGAGCATCCTTGGATTTCCACACAGGGCAGACACTGAGATTTTGAAGAGAGATTTTTGTATACCTGTTGATGTAAGAAACATGCTTCACAAACACATACAGGATATATTGTAGTGCATGTATTTTTAAACAGAGAAAGTATGAGCACAATTTTTTTTTGCATTCTTCCTAATTTCTTGAATTGATCAATTCTGTAAATATATCCTAGTCTCATTAGCACTGAATTTGATCTGCTTCAGTATCTCCTGTGTTGCTAGTTCAATCCTATGCAAGAGTCAGATTTTCTTAGCTGCACATATGACAACTTGTAATAGGGTGATATAAATTTGCAGTGTAGACAGGCTGAACTGCTGCAGCAGAGTTCATAACATCTTTGCAAGTGCAGCTGGGCTGTTCTGATCTGTAATGTTTGTGTCAATACTACCTTCCATTCCTAAAATTTTGTACTTTGCAGATACAACAAGCTAAATGAAAAGAAGACAGAATTTCTGGCAAACATTGCGGTCTATGGAGATGCTTTTCTTTTACTGCCGGCGTTTTCCTTCAGAAGCAACACAGCCACTTCTTTTAAAGTATACCACACTCTGAAAGAGTCCAAAGCAACCCAAAGGGCAATATTTTTTCACCCCACTTATCTGAAAAGTCTTGCCCAGTTCTGGAGAACTAAGGGTGTGAAGGCCTACCGTTTGTCATCTGGTTTTATGATCACTAGTGCTGCTCTTGAGCTGTGTGAGAATGTGAAGCTCTATGGCTTCTGGCCTTTCTCAAAATCCACAGAGAAGATGCCAATCAGCCACCACTATTATGACAACCAGCTGCCTAAGCCGGGTTTCCATGCAATGCCCAAAGAATACAATCAGATCCTTCAACTTCATGGCAAAGGCATTTTGAAGTTGCAGTTTGGTAAATGTGAATCGGACTAAAAAGGTAGGTCCTATTCTTACCACATGAAATGTCTGTATTTCACTAATGTGCCAGGGGAAAACTTGTTTTACAAAGTGTGAGTCTGTTCTTCCTTAGAGAGACATTTCTACCTTACTCTCAATGACAGTTGTATTTCCAAATAAGTGAAAGATTGAATCTTTATGAATAAATATGTATCACAGAGTTGAGAAATGTTTTCCAATTGTGAATATTAGATGGGGAGCATAGCTAAATATAAATTATCCCCATAAATTGTAGTCAATCAGAAGTGTCTCCTTATCTCAGATACATGTCTCTGCCAGCTTATGTTTGGTTTGGTATCAGTTCCCAGGTACCAGCCTCCTTTAAGAATTGCCTTATTAAAGGCGTTCACACATTGTCATCTCCAGAAGGAGACGCCTAATCCTGGCACAGCCTTTCCATGTGTATACAGGGAGCAGAGTAAGGATGAGGATTGTTCCATGAAGGGGAAGAATGCATCCATGGCCTTGTAGCCTCTTGTGAAAGGGTAAAGATTTGAGCAGCGTGTGCTCATGGCCCAGGGCTGTGGAGCAGCTTGTGGACAGCAATGAGGGAGCTGCCATAAACTACAGCAGATCTTGCTGAGCATTTTACCTAGAGGCAGCTCAAAATCTGGGAGTTACAAATATAGAATGAAGTGTCATTCCTTTTCCTCTGTTCTATCTGTCCCAACCCCTTGGACCTCTACCTTCTCTGTATTGCCTCAGAGAAAGGCAGCACAGTCTGGCCTCTGACCTTGAGCCAATTTACTGTGTACATACTAGAGATGACTCTGAAAAGATTTGTCTGCATGTTTTCAATCTTGATTTGCCCTGTTGACAAAGTAAGACCAATTTGAATAAATACTTCTTCCTCTTTTAAGCTAACTCAGAAATTCCTTAGCTCACAATACTGCTGTCAGAGTCTCCTTTCACAGAACTCTGTTTTTCCAGGGGGTCCAAGTTAATATAATAGTAAGTGAAGTGTACAGTAGAACTGCCATTGTATACTATCTACTTTATTTGGACTGATGTAATCTCATGACTGTATTACTCAAGTTAAATAAATAGCATCATCTTGTTCAAGCCAGAAATTTCAAGATTAAAAGCTAAGGGTGCTTTTCTTCTGGCTAGGTTCTGAAATGTATTTGAAATTATCTTTTTTGATATTTAGAAAACATGTTGTCAAAGATATGTTCACACTTAGTTTATCATCAGAGAATGCTAAGTTTTAAAATAGCAGATTGTTAGTACCAGGAAGGCACAATTTTATTCAGTTTCAAGGGTTTTTTTAAGAAATAGAAAAATAAATGGCTTTCAGATTATTAGAATAATATGAAACCTGTGAGAAGGGACCTAGAATCCAGGAGATTACCTAGGAGGAATTGAATTGTATATATATGCACTTTCATTTTTTGCTTATAAAAGGTTGCAGCATATTGGAAAGGTTAACAAATACATAATGTATTTTTTTCCTAGTGGTAAGCTGTCTATATCCAGTAGTTTCCATTGTGTTTTTTATTCCTATAACATAAATCCTTGGAGACATACTGTGTCATTTGAATTGTAGTAACTACATGAGCTAAGGAAATGAAAGCCTGCTGCTTAGAAATATTTACTCTAGAGAGAAGAAGATAGAAGCCACAAAAATGTTTAAGTATCTGTATGTGTTAATTAAATGCTGTCCATGCTTGACAGGCTGAAAATCACTTGTGGCCAAATTTGCCAAATAAAAAAAAAGTGTAAAAAAAAAAAAAAAAAAAAAAAAAAAAAAAAAAAAAAAAAAAAAAAACAAGGAGAATAAGTTGTGGTGCCCTATTTACACTTATATTTACAAAGAGAAAACCAAAGAAATGCTTTCAGTAGGAGCTACCATTCTGCTAGTATTAGCAACTATTAGAGATAATTGAAATTCCATAATGAGTATATTTTACTGAAGATGACCTTTTCTGAAAATTCAACAATATCCTTTCTCTTTTCAATTTCCATTTTATGGTCTTCTCCATACCCTGTGTTCTTCCCTCTTAGTGGGTAGCTGTAGGTTCCTTACACCAGTGAGTGCCCACAGAAAGCTCAGGCAGAACCTCCCACACACATTACTGGGGCGCAAATGTTTGCTGCTGTAAATGAGAAGTGAAGGAAGCTTCCCTGCTGGGAGCACCTATAGGGAGGTTATAACTGCATCCCAGTGAATAATTTTTGGCAGTATTGCTCCCAAACACTATCCTTGCCAGTGGAATTTTTTTTTTATTGGATAGAGAGAATTGTCAGATGTGAGAGCCCTGTCTATACAATGTGGGGAATTGTACCTTAATATCCTCTCCTGTACCTTTATGATTATGTTCAACAGACATATACAGGTCGTCACTAAAGTCGATGCCCACCTATCACAGAGGGTCAAACAGAAAATGCAGCAACAGCATAATCTTGAAATATAATTAATGATCTTTATTATTTTGCATTAGATTACCAAATCATTTTTGCTATGCAGCTGAAGGAAGTCTTATTTGTTCATTGGTATAACCTGATAAGGGCATGTCATTAGCTTCAAGTAAACATAGGTTCAAGGAGGGGAAATGACCTAATTCATATTTAAAAATAGAAAAAAAAATCTGATTAGAAAAATTGTCAGATGATAAATTAATCAGACTGTCATAAATTTGATTGCCCAGAAGCCTGGTTTAAATGCAAATTTTTTCTGACCAAGAATCTATCAGGTTTTTTGTTTGCTAGGAAAAGACTGCAGGGCAGATGAGTATGTGTTGCTGTGACATACAAAACAGTAACATTAAACATGCGCTCAGAGGAGTCAGTCAACAGAAAAAAAAAAAAAAAAACCACAGAAAGGAAGAATGAAACTGAGACTCTGAGCCTGGGGAAGAAAATAGTGCTCAATTGTCTGAGCAGAAGGACTGAGGGAGGAGGGCTTGAGCAGAGGTGTGCTGTTGATTAGGAGGTAAGAGCTGCTGAACTCTCCACTGCGTATCTTACCTGAAAAATAAAATGTAGGTATGAGGTTTTTAACTCCAACCAAACTATTAAATGTGATCTGTTTCTGACAGAGAGGAGCAGGCACTTCCTCCACTCAAGGTGAAGCTGCCAGAGCAGCATCCTGTAAAGCAGGGGGATGCCTGCTTACTTTCTCAGCAACTAACATCAAAAAGAGTAATTTTTTTTCCAAACTCTGTCAGCATGTGATATTTTTTAATCTTGAAATTTGCTGCAATCCAAGTAAGTGATAAATACTGTTACACATAACCTATTTATAACTGTAGAATGCCAACATGAGCTTAAATTCTCTTGAAATTCTTTTGTGCTTGTGGTTTCCCAGTGTAGCTAGAGAAATAAGAACTAACCCACAGTTTACTTATAATTACCTTGAGCAAAATTATACCACATTTTAAAATAAGGAAATCTCTGGATTTCTGTCAGGCAGTGAAATTGCAGACTATTCTTGACTCGGGCAAATATTATCCACTGTAAAATTATTAGATATTGAAAGAAAGGTTTTCTGCCTTAGAATCCCTGCAGTACAGCTTTTAAACACATACTTTGCTCATGCATTCAGTGAATTAAATTTACATGTTCAGAATAATGTCAGTAGTGAAACAAGGGGAGATAAATTTTTTCTGGTTTAGTTAAAGCCTATCAGAATAGAAAAGTATAGATTAATTTGAATCAGAATTTGTGTTAGATTTCAATTCAAATGGAGAAGTTTTTACATATCTAAAAGGGTTTTGTTTTGGTGTTCCAGAGCAATACTATCCTGTTGAAGAAATAAAATAATTGCAATCTGGTGATTTCAAAATATGAGTAAGATAATATAATTTAGAACATATCCATATTCAAGTTAGCAATGGATGTGTTCCCATGAAGATACTGGCTAAGCCTAGCCTTGGTTAGCTTAGGAAGCCTGGAGGGTGTGCAGCAAGTGGGATAAGTGTGAGCAGTTCTGGGGTATTAAAGTGAAGGAGTTCTCCTTTAGAAAGAGGAGATGCTGGAGTTAGACCAGGCACAAGCATTCCAGCTTGGCCAGGAGAATTCTGAGAGCCTGTGATGCTGTATAATAGATCTCACAGACTCACAGCCTGAAATACAGATGAAAAGCTGATGCAGAAGGTACAATGCATACACAGAATACTAAAATACTGGCTTATTTCAAGTATAACAAGCAGTTTTTCTACTAAACAAGAAATACCAATAACATATTTTATTGTTTTAATTTCAGGGTGATCGTCCTAAGGAGACAATTTGTGTATATCTCAGCAGTTCGGTGTTGGATTTGATCTGATGTGATTTTGTGAGCATTAGACTGCATATAATACAGTTCTACAATCATGCTACAATAGAGAAATATTTTACACTTGGGGAGAAAAGGGAGTGATTTTTTCACACAGTAACTGTTACATTTACAAATTTTGAGCAATCATTTTTTAAAATACAAAGTAACAATTATTTGAAAAATTCTGAAACTCCTTACTGCTGGTTCAATGGTAGCAAAGCACAATCTCAGGATGGTGGCAATATGTGACATTCATCATGTTTTGCTTCTTAGAGGATCATTAAAATATTTTGACATAAGATCTCTGGTTTTGTTGATATCACATAGTATAGGCAATAGTGTCTGTATGGTGGCTGCATGAATTGGCAGTGAACGTTTTCAATTAAGAACTTCATCCTGTAAATGCTGGCATTTGTCTACATGAGAGAAGTGATGAGAAGAGCTGCAGAGGAGTAATTAATTCAGAGCCATGTCATTCTTAGTTTGTCCCAGGGTGCACAGATGAGAAAATCCCTCAGGTCAGAGGTAGTTAAGTGGTTTATGGGCTTTCATTCTGTGGGCAGTAAGTAGTGCTGTGGATTTAATGGGCTTTCATTTTGTGAGCAATAGATGATGCTGTGGATTTTATGGGATCACTCATATGAGTGATGTTAATTCTGAGAACAAATGTGTGAGGAACCAGAGCTTTATAATTATTTATAAACCACTCTATTTGCTTGTGTTCCTGTCTAAGGTCCACTTCGGCTCCAAATGAGGACTGTGAACCTGGTTCCACACTACAATCCCCAGGGTCCTGGTAGGGCATGACTGCACACATTCTTGCTCTTCCAATTCTGTGTCTTGGCTCATACATGAGATGGAATTTCCATTAGAAAGATGATGGGTACCAAGCCTATAATTCAATTTCTTTTCATGTAGTATAGCTTGTATTCATATGTGACTACAGATAGTGAAACTACACTAAGCATTATTAGAAGAATGTTCCTCTTACCATCAACCCCAAGCTCTTCTACACCAGGATGAATGAGAAAAATGACTATATTCGCTAATTTATAACCTGTGTAGTTCTTAAAGCTTTCCATACAGTCCAAGAATACATGTGGAGCAACATTCTGCAGCAAGAGAAAGTGAAATATCAGCCCAGTGGAAAGAATCACTTTAAAATTTACAGGAACTTTGACAAGCAGTTGTACCCTAGCTATTACTTCTTATATGCTTATATGTTCTACTGCAGAAAAAAAAACCCCAACCAAGCAAGCAAACAAAATTTAGAAATTGTGATAACCAGATTCTGTTAAGAGTTTCACTGACTCTCTTGAGAGTCCTTTGAATAGTCAGTTCAAAGATAGAGTGTCCTTCTTCTTTTACAGTCAAATACTATCAGGTATTTTGTTTACTAAACAAAACTCCTTTTGCTGCTGCATTAAATCCCAAATCAACTGATTTAAAGAACATTCAGTATTCCACTCTTTGAGGATTATATCTGCAAAAAAAAATTCCCACTTAAATGAATTGGACCTTATAAAATAAGGTTCAGAAAAGCCTTTTAAATTTATACTTCATAAGAGCATTACTGTATTGTAGTATTTGAAAGCTTACCTTGCAGCAGTTTTATAATCACATAAACACTCCTGGAAGTATTAGAATCAATCATTATGGTTACAGGTCTGTTGATTGAGGCACATTCAGCGTCTGGATCCATTTCCAGGATAATTATATCAGAATCCAATATTACTCCTACCCAAGCAGAAGTATCCATAAATTCTGACTGCAAATATGAGCAGTAAAGTCCATTTTTGAAAATAAGGGGTAAAAAATACATAGTGCTTTGAGGCAATAACTGATGCCACTAATACACATGTGGAACTCTGAGTGTTGGTAGAGCCTTTAATAGAAACAGGTACAGCAGAATTGAGCTTATGGTCCATCTGCATTACCAGCTGGTAACTGGAAGAGGGGAACACGGGGGTTTGATTTACTCTGATCTGTTCTAGTTCCAACACCAGAATCCACATTTTTTCTTCCCCAGCTGTGAGATTTTTGCCATTTTCTGGCCACAGTATCTGCTGCTCATGTGCAGAGAGCTGGCTGCTGAAAGAACCTGCACCCATGTTACGAGTGTTATGGAGGATTGCCTACTGCAACATAGTTACAGATCAAAGACAAATTTGCTCCCAAAGGAGCATCTCCTAGGTGCTATAAATCACTCATGTGGAGTGTTTTAAATAGAAGCTGTGCAAAGTGATGTGGTTGTCCTCTGGGTGATGCAAACAGCTGAGGTTGAGGACAAACTTGCTGCATTTCATCCAGACAGACAAAGGCACACCTGTGTTCATGTAAGGACTGTAACTTACTCCAGTCTAGTGTAGAGCAGTGAGGTGATCTTGGCTGTGTAGCATCTACATGGTTTGCCTTGGGGAAAATTCATACATCTTTTCCATGTTCTTACATAGTATCCAGAACAATTGCAAGTGTTCTGTGTGCACATAGAGATATTGCAAGATCATTCATTGCTGAGACTAAATTCAGTTAACTACTCAGCCTGAGTAAAGGGGCAAAACCTGGCTGTTTGAAGTAGAAGATGGGGAGAGGAGAAAATGACGTTTATTTGCAGCAACTTTTTTTCAGAAGCATTTGTTAGTACCATGTGGCACTGTCTCAGTGAATAAATGTAAACAGTCTACCATGACATACCACAAAGAGTTTTTGTGTGTCAGAACTATTTCTGTGCAGCTACATTATTTGAAAAACACATGTATTAGTGTTACCAGAAAGATCATCAGAATACATTTTAAGAGAGGTTTAGCAAAAAAGAGGAAGTCTATTCTGGCTTCCTTGATGAAAACAGGTCTTAACTGAAGGGATGTGATGTAGCACTCACAATTGAGAGCAAATGGAAATTTCTGTAGTATGGACACTGACTTTTTAGCACTGTTTCCACAAAGTTTAAACTTGCCAATGACTTGAAGACCTGATCTTCCATGCTCTCAGGGCTCTCAGTGATTTATGTGGACCACAGGGGTGATAAGACATTCTTGAAGGAATTGTTGACCTTTCCTACCCTTTCCTACAAATGCTTTTAACTCTCCATAGAATAAAAATATACTCTGTTAGACTTCAGATTAAGATCCTCAGGCCTTGCTCCAGCCATGAAGTTAGTATGAGGTGTTAGTTGCATCCACTTTACGGGAGGGCATACATTGTACTCAGCCTTTTTATAGCTACTGGTGCTGTGTGCTGGGTGGCTGGGTCGTGTTAATTCGGGCACAGGCTGGGCAAGTTAATAGTGGCATTTCTGCTTCACAGGGTACCATCAGATTGATCAAGACTTGCTGAAATACACTCACTGTGGGAAATGATGTTTTCTTGGGTAGCTGAATACATTAGTTCTCATTTATTTTACGCCTGTACCAGGTTAATAATAATAAATGGATTTTGTACATGGCTGGGACTGTTTCTAACACTTTTGCAAGACTGAGCCAACATCAGTTTGGATTAAGGATTCTTGACCAAAGGTTAGTAAGAACCTTTCAATTCCCTCTATTTCACATCAGGAGTATTCATTTTTAGGGTTTGTGGGCCTCCAATGCTGTCACATGCTGTGGAATGAATGTTGAGATTAAATAGTTTTCTAAAGATAGAAACACTGACAGTGTGCTAATATTTCCCCTGTACCTTTGCAGAAGCTGGCAGTGTCCTTGCACGACTGCATCACAGCATCATTAGATTAAAGCCTACCTGGCTGCTTTTATTCATTTTTCTCTTCTGAATCTCTGATATTGCATCCTCCTTCAGGATCCAGTGCTGCCTTGAGTTGGTTGTCTCTTTGCCCTGTGGAGTGCTATGCAGCCCTGTGTAGTGTCTTAGAGTCAAATACTGCTATGCTTGCAGCATGGTAAAATATGCTGTAAATGACTGGGTTTACACCTCAAGGAAGGCAGCTTGGTGTGATATTCACGTTGCCTAACTGGAGGTGCTAAAGTTGGTCTGTAGCTCCATGGTGACTTAAGCTGGAATGGGTGCAAGGTCCAGTCCCCGTTCTTGTGCTGCACCCTTCCCTGCATGCCATGTCTGGCCTTGGCCTCTCCCACACCGAGCTGTTTTGGCATTCTGGGATGGCAAAACCCTACCATGGCAACAGAATGAGAAACTTGGTTCATGCCAAGAGACAGGAGAATTTCACAGTCAAAGCAAAGGAGGGGGTAAGACCATGCAGGTGGGACTGTAGGGACATAACAGGTTTGTTATCTGATAGCTGTTGGACAGACCCAGTGGTCCCCTGAAAGCTTGACCAAGTTCAGAAGGTAACATCTCTGAGGGTCTGCCTGGTCAGAAGGGAGAGATGGGCCCCTGCAAGGGAGATTGGCAGCACAGCAGCTGTTCTGCTGGGCTGGAGCCCATCTCTCCCTGTGGTGCCAGAAGGTGCTTAAGGTATCTACACTAAGGACTCTAGGTGCCTACACTGCTGATTATTGCTCACCCTTCTCTCTTTCCCATTACAGCCATTTTAACAAGCTGGTGACCCCAGCGGATTCAGAAATGATAAGGAGAAAAAATTTGCAGTTCACTGATGGTAAACTTGCATAAACTTGCTTGTTATTCAGCATTCCTTTGCTTTCAGCCTCTTCTAATCCCAGCATCTAAAACAGCATCTGCGGAGAACAGAGGTGAATGAGGCCTGAGGGGGTTGAGACCAGTTACTCTCACTTTGATTCTCTTTCCTTTGTACAGTAGTGAGATGACTGACATACCACCATGCTTGACAAAAGATGAAATTGTCTGTCTTGAGGGACTCAGGAAAAGAATCTAAATTACTTAGGTGACTTCTGACTTTCTGTGACTCTCTAAATTACTGGCAAAATATTCCTGCTGTTAGGTATTAGTTAATTTTATTCAGTGCAAATATCTGGATCAGTTAATTCATCTGGGTTAATTGAGCCTGCACAGAATCTGTGGTGGAGTTGCAGCCTAACACAGCAATCTAGGTTTAGATCCATTTGACCTACAGATCTTTCTTTGTTCTGTCACTTGCCCTCCTGTGGAAAATTTGTGGAGGGAGGTCCTGAATATCCAGCCAGTAGCTCCTCCAGGGACACTCAGATCCACAAAGCACACATCCACCTGCATACAGGAGTCTGTGAGATCAAACCCAAGGAATATTCTGTGGAGTGCTTTATTCTGCAACAGCTCCATCTCAAACAGCTGATAGCCACTTGCTGCATGCTCTGAAGCGGTAGACTTCTTATACATGAGCCTTTTAGTTAAACATATCTTAGTTTAAAATATTCAAAGCCAAGTAATCCTTCATCTTGTGGTACTTCAGCAGCAGATCTCATTAATCTCTAGGTCTGCAAGCCAACAACAGTGACAAGAGGGCATGTAGTTACTTTAGAAGGCCCGACTTTTTGTTTTGAATTCTGTAATTTTATCCAGGACTATCCTCTGAGTTTTTGGACAGAAAAATTTCAAATGCTGCTAATCTCTCAGAGTACTCTGGGAAAATCCTTAAGGCTTTTCACCCACAGCATACAACAAGTGGGCAGATTTATATTTATTAACCTTTGTTCCAGATTTTCATAAAGTATTTAATTGGCTTGAAATTATCATTATGATCAAATAGAGCAGAAACGCTCTGCAACGTGCCACTAAACAAAGGGACTATTGCTGTTAGTTGGTGGTCTCCTTCCATAAGGGCACATTTCAGAATACCTTCCTATTCTGGGAACTTGGCTTCCCAGGGCAGTGACCTGGGGTTACTGGGTTACAGCTACAGGAGTAGCAGCCTGTCAGTGCTCTCGGTGTCGAGATTCCAGCAGTGCAGCAAGAGCTTAACACGATGGGAGAACATCAGCTTGAGTTTGCCATTGACCCAGGAGTCAGCACAGTACTGTGGTGTGTGGTGACTGAGCCCACATCACTCTGAGCACAGTCAATAACTGCCCTTGGGTGGCAGGTGTCAGCAGACACTGGTCTAAGGATGAAAACAGTCTGGCTGTGAAATACAAGGAGTGGCATCCTCATGTTGCCATCAAAAGAACATTCAAGTCTGTCTTTTGCTAAATCCTGCTGTACCTTCAGCAATACATCAGTGTTTGTTGCTGCACCTGGTACTTCTGTGTGTTGTCTTTGTTTCATCCCTCTTTTCTCCAGTGAGGGAGAAAACTCACAGTGCATGATGGAAGTATTTAATGATCCCATCATGGTTTCAAGGCAAGAGCCCATCAGAATGAGTAATGCAAATGGTTGTGACAGGACAGCCTATTGTCAATGTTGCTTGGTTTAAATTCCTCACTGTTCATTTTAGTCTCTGTCAAGAGGAGATTCTTCACAGCAAGTCTGTAGGCCAACAACATGCCAGGTTTCTCACCTCTTGGCTCGGCTGTGAGATGTTTCCCTAAAAACACTTCCTCCTTGGTCTATTTATTGTCAGTGTTTACAATACAAACCCATTCTTGAAATTTTGTGACATTGAAGTATAACAGCTGACATTTTTGCATTTTTATATATACTGTTTATATAGTGGCTTAATATGTATTCTTTATGTTAATATTCTTGATATTCTTTTGAGTACCTAATTAAATGATTTTAAATATTATTCTTTTTTAATGCCACCAGAGTAAAGTGTGTGGGAAGTTACATAATGCCACCTAAAAAAACAGTCATAAAAGCCAAAATAATTTTAAGGGTATTTGAATGATATCTGGAGGAATATTTTTGTTAGTCATTTGGACACTTGCATCTTAGAGTTACCTTTCTAAGAAAAGGCCTAAGAGGCAACCTCTGCTTCTGATTTAATTCAAGATCTGCAAGGGATAAAACAGGTGAATGGAGAGGTCCTACACAGGGCTGCTCCTCAGTGATGGCAAATGTGTGGCTTTCTTTTCAGAGACTGGTCCATGTGCCAAAATGTAATTTCATAAAGTTACCATGATAGCTTTTGCCCAGAGGTTTCATTGTCTCTTAAACTGTGTATTGTTTGCATTCATTTCAGCTCCATTCTTTCCAATGCAATTGTCAAAGCAGAGCTTACTCCCCCGTGGGGCTGGTATAATTGTGCTCCTCCACATGCACCAAGCTCTCTGAAGCTGCTAGTGTAGGCTCTGCTACTGCTGTTCCAAAAAGGTTCCTCAAATCCTCTCAGTGCTGAACTTATTTATGTTTTCAGATGTGAACTTGATATTGTCTGAGTAGAATGTGTGCAGTGTAATATAGAAATGTCTCTGCGCAGGGTTTAGGAGGAGGCAGAGCCCCTCAGCTGTGTCTGTGCTTTTATTACAGAAAACCAAGATGAAGTTGTATTGTTGAGTCATCTATTACCGCTGGTTTAATTTGTACTTCGTTTTCCTGTTTTAAGTGCCTGATGATTTTTCTGTCAAGGAGGCAATGGTTTCATTGTAATAAGGCATACTTAGAATTCTGTACTTGTTACCTGTTCTGTAATAGAATATTTTTGCAATTTATGTTTGGAAATAAAGACTTATTAGGCATAATTGTGGTGGTTTTTGGTTTTTTTGTTTTGTTTGTTTTTTGGGTTTTTTTTGTTTGTTTGTTTGTTTGTTTGTTTTGGTTTTTTTTAATTCCTGAGACTAAATAACCAGAAATATGTCTCCTGAGGCAGCAGCATAGAAAATGCATTAGTCTGAATCCTCTAGAATAGTACTGGCAACTGACAGTAGAAATGGGGAAAGTTCCTTAAAATTCTGCAAGGAAAAAAGCAAGCTGTGCTTAAAAGCAAGTATAGGGGATTGGGGCACTGGTGCATGTGCAAATATCGTGGCTTAAAGGGCACCTTCAAGTGATTTCAGGCTTTTCTGTTCTTGAATGGCAACACAATTAGCCATCTTCTTTTCTTACTTCTAATGATTTGAAATACTTTCAAAAATTATTTATGGAAGAAACGTGAAACATGGAGAGGAACCAAATAAGGAAACACAATTGTTACCATCTTCTTTTGAAAATACCTCTTAAATTTGAAATCTTTAAAAATAGCTAAACATTTCAGAAACAATGATTAATGGAAAATGTTTAAACAACAGATGTGAAAGTTTTTTAATCAAAATACTGACCATGCGTGCATGTCTGATAGATGTGTATCTAGTAGATTACTGTGCATATTTTAGTCACTTATGTTGGGATTTTTTCTTAATATAGGTTTTGGTCACATACAAAGATGCTTGCAGTGAATGAATTTCAAACAGATAGAGTTCAGAGAAAGAATTTTCCCTCCTAGCATTTACTTTTTACTTTTGAGCAGAAGGAAGTCATAGAACTTCTGTGCCACTTACTATGACTTCTCCAAATAGAAGCTGACTGGCTCATTAAATCAGGTCAAATACGTACGTGCAGCTGTTTTGTGAGGAGGACAATTATCCTGTAGGGCCCTCTAGGGACTGAACTGCAATTGCCAAATTTTATTGCAAACAGAACAGAGGTTTAGAACTGAAAGCTTTTATTTGGCCTCATGGACCATCAAGTGGCTTCTGCCTGAAGATTAAGATCTGGATCTTTGTGGCCTACCTCCTTCCCATAGGGCATGAGTCTTATGATCAGAACCAAAGGGTTTCCTCTGTTTGCTGTGCTGGCAGCTGGAATGGCACATATGAGTGATGCAGATGCAAATGCATCCCCATAATCAGAGCAGGTTCTAAATCAGAAGTGTGATTTCTGCTGAGGAAAGTGTCTTAGATTGAGTTTAGCCATCTCAAATATTTATGAACAGCCAAATGCTGAAAGAGCAGTGCTGCCAGGTGATTTGGACTGCTTGGCCCAAGGACAGAATAATTGAGTGCAGCCCTAGGTAAAGCATTGCCTTGTTGTTACCCGCTGTTTAGAAGGGGAGCAGTCTGGGAAAAGTTGGCTGGACAAGAGGAGAATGGGAGGGAAGTGGTTGTGCACTGAGGTTATGCCTGTCCTGCAGTCGTTGTACCCCTGGATCCCACCAAGCTCAAACCATGCTCCTAGGGGCACAGCACCTACCACCAAGATGGCACTCCTGCTGTGGGCAACACTTGGTCACTGGTGTTAGAAGGGAAGGAATGTTCCCAGGAACAATTATGTGGTCCAAGACCAGGTTCAGTTTCCCTCTTGCCTCTGTTAGGCAAAAGAGTCACGGGAAGATTGTACAACATGAGAGCACTGGCTTAGTCCGGAAGAAGAGCATAGCCAAAGTCCACAAGCTAAAAGCCATGGCAATGGGCTAGGGAATCTGGAATCACAGCCACAGCCCAGCCAGCAGCTGGAAAAATAAACATATGGGCTGAGGAAGTCATCAGCATTTTAAAAAGTGAGATTACCTCCCTCTCAAGGATCCCAATATGCCTGTGTTCTGGTAACTAATTGTGCCTGAGTTTTGAGATGCATGGCTGAGTTTTAGCTTGCCTTTTCCATCCTGTATCAAGTGTCTGTGTCATCCTCACTCTGCACCAGAGCAAATTAATACTAAATAGGAATGTTAAGGTCTCGGGGCCACTGGAGACTGATAGATGGAACCATCTGGTTAATGGAGATACCATAATGAAAGCATTAGTTCTTAAGTATAGCACTGCAGATACTTTATCATGTAAATGAAAAAAAAGAGACCCCAGTGAGGACTGAATTTAAGCTGCTGTCTGTTTTCTACAGCACGGGGAAGCAAAGCTGAATTAGTCCAGGAGCTCACATACTGCTGCTGTCATTGGAGGAAGAAATGCTGGATGTTCTGGGAAAATGATAGAAGCATTAGAAATGGAATAACTTTCATATTTGAAATTACTTTTATTAGGTAATTTGAGAGACTGTTAAAAGGAAAAATATTCTGACTGAATTTTAAGCACAGTGGTGCTTGTGTAAATCCAATCCTGCAGGCACATTGATTCTTTTTGTTTAGCTTTTAATCTTCGTAAGGACAAAAATTGCTCTTTGATTATGTGTAGTGTTTTAATAAAGTAAAATCACTCCATAAAGGTCCCTCAGTTCTAACTGCCGCTTTAATACTGATAGTTTCTCTTGAACAATATGCAAAAACTTTTGTGAGCCCAAGTAGGACACCAGGAGTGGGCTGCAGCCTCCCACTGTGTGTGCACAGAGCACGGCCTCAGCTCCTGCTTCTGGGCTGCTACCAACCCCACCCTCAGGTTCCTGCCTGGAAGGTGGGAATGATGGGTCTGAGTCACCTGTAGTAGAGGAAGGACTTGAGGTGGGTGGTGGCATGCTGCCTCAGTAAATGTCCTGAAGTTGGATTATGATATAAAAGAGAAGCAAAAGGACTCTTCTCTAGCTGGATTTTAAATTAGTTTGATCTCTGAAAAAAAAAAAAAAAAAGTTTTTTCACTCTCCAGAAAAGTTTTAAGGCTGGATCAAAACAGAGAATATGATGTTCTCTGAGGCATTGGAGTGGAAGAGTAAGAGACAAGGTTTAAGATACTCTGGATAGGCTTGTGTGTGATACATCATGGAGAAAGGTTATGAAGGAAGGATGAGGGGGTGTGATTATTAAGTGGCAGAGGGAGTGACCTAAAATTGAAGACTGCAGTACTCTGACGTTGAATTCAGTTCTCCATCAAATGCTGGTGTAAAATAACTGTTTAAAAAAGCCAAACATGTTAAAGCACTGAATGGGCGAGAGTGGGAGGTAGATGGGCACCTCACCTTGCTCTGAAGCTGAGTGAGGTGACAGGAGAAAATAGCCTGAGACACATCTCACCACCCACAGTCTCCAGTTCAAGGTAGGAAGACTTTTATGCCAAGCTCCATGGTCCTTAAGTACAGGAGGCTCCTTCAAAGTCAGAGTACTACTTTATATATAAATTTCTACATCATAAACACCTACATTTACTAGATCAGTCCCATCATGTCCTACACTTTTCCTATCTACATTGAATGTTTTTTCAACAGTGCCTGAATCATAGAGCTCTGAACTCTGTTGGCCCTATTTGCTTTGCTGTGATACAGATAATTTCTAGGATGAAATCTCTTTTTCTGAATACATTTTAACATCTTTCAGAAGATTCTAAAACAGAAACTATAAGAACATTAACTTAGACTATTTTTCAAGTTCATCTTACTTGCAGTCCATTAAAGTGAAGTGACAACTGAGGTATGACATGAAGTAATTATACTGATTGTGTTGTATGTGCTCTGCAGGAGCTGAATGATTTGCTGAGGATATTAATTTCTAAAGTCAGACAGCAAGAGATAGCTGAGATGAAAGATCACTGCAAAGTGACCTCAGACTAGGGGAAAAAGAAGAGAGGGGAGCGTGGCTCAGCTGAAGAGTTTAATGCTGCACAGTCTAGAAGTGAACTGAAGTAGATGCATTTTAACACCGAAGGTGGTTTCCATGGAACTGACTGCAGGTGTCATCACTACAGTTCAAAGTCACCACTGTGGTGGTCATGGAGAGAAGTGGAGTATAATACAACCGGCTTGTTTTAGGTGTCAAAATTAGCTTGAGGTAAATCCTAGATTCCCTGGTTTATGGAGGGAGTGTAGAGTGACTAGCTGGGCCATCCCGTTCAGTGTGCTGGCCCATAATTCAGTGTTCCACCCTGGGGGAGTGGGGGAAATGCAGGTGCAACCCCAGACTGAGCTACCACCTTCCTTATTCATACACAGCCATGACTTGACTGAGGCCTGTTCATTACCCTGTGGCATTACACCTTGTGAGCAGGGAAATAGTAGCTAAGTAGCAGACTATATAACATCCCTTAGAGACAGCATATAATGAGATCAGGTTGATAAGGATTCTCTGAAAGAGAATAGGTATAAACTTTGTGAATAACAAACCTAGTGAACTTATTTCTTTGACCTCCAAAACAATTTTCACAGTCACAAAAAAGTTAATCAGAATGTAAAAGCTCTTTATCAAATGTTCACTGTTGAAATCAGTATTGAATTTGTGTACTCCAACTGCTGTGCAGCCCTGAATAGACACATTAAAAGTGGTTTAATCCGATTGTACTTTGGCTTTAGCTTAGTTTGTCAATCTAGCAGTGCAAGTCAAACAGCTTTCACTTAGGGATTTTCACTGCTTCACTTGGATAAATTCATTAGCAAGGCATAAAGTAACTGCGAGTGTGAGGGACTTTGGGAGCCATGGAGATCTTCCTGGTGGTGCCAGAACCTGGAGGTAAGCAACAGTAACCTGGAGGCCAGTTCTCAGTATAACACAACGCTACAAAGAGAATGTCATGAAGCCTGACTGGGCAGTATTCATTGAATCTGAATACCCACACTCAGAGAAGAGGTAAGCAGCAGTAAAACCATGATTTTGTGCTAACAGGGACACCTCCCCCACCACCTTCCTCAATATATCCCATATGGCTTCATCTGTCATTTGTCAGAAAAAGTGTCAAACTACTTTAGCTTCACTAAAGTGTTAACTTGGCCAAAAAGCAATGTTCTGGCACACCCAGACCAAAACAAAAGTCTGGAATTGTCAGGGTTATCACTGCTACTGACTCACAGACTGCATGCGAAAACACAGGGCCTCCCTGAGCTGAAGACCCTGGGCTCAAGAATTCTGAGCACCTGCCCAAGGATCCCTGGCCCCTTGTGGTTTTGGCTGCTAAGGCTCAGTCTGTACTGAAGAAAAGCCTGGCCTATCCAGCCCAGGGTAATATGGGCTGCCTTCTGTAGTCAGAAACAGGCCCTTTATCCCATCTATCACTGTGCTTTATGCCCCTCCCTGCCCCCCAACAGCAGAGAGACAGTTTGAACAAGAGGTTTAGGGTCTTGGCAGCAAAAGTAAGTTAAAAGATCACCTTGCTTACTGGTTAAGGTTTTATCCTTTCATGGCCCCATTAACTGCATCAGTACTGTGGCCTGTGCAGCACAGGCACTATCCACAGGTGATAGTGAGAACAGGTGCCAAGCAATTCATGGCCATTGGGAATCTTTTCTCACTTTGCACACACCTGGAAATGAGATGTGACATTGCAGTTCAGATGGAAGGATGCCTTTGTAGGGAACTTTTCAATGTTTATGTAGTGGGAGTAGACAGTGATCCCTGGCTTTCTCCATGGCAAAGCACTTAGTCCTATATTATCCCCTCTCTGAAATGGGGACAATAATGCTCGGTCATCTCCCAGTAGTGTTATGGGAGTAGATAGTAAATCTTGAAGTCTATTTATGTTCTCTATGATGGAGAACATGCATGACCTGCAGACACACAGTATTTCCTGTCCCTGAAAATGGCAGTTTGTCTCTTGCTGCTCTTTCTCCCTCAGGTCTATGCTTGGTTGGCTATGACATAAAGCACAACTGGACAGTTTAGATATACAGTTATTATTATTAAATTTAAATTACAAAGATAGAAAACATCAAACCATCAGGGAGAGAATTTAACCTTTTTGATCAGCCTTTCTCCTGCATTTTCTGACTATTAATTTTAAACCAGAAGTGTTTCTTTCGTCCTGTAGTAATCACCCATCTCCAAGAAGTGAAAATACTCTTGCAAAACTAATAAATGAGAATCTATTTGCAAAGATATTTACTTATATGCCTGGCACTTCAGGGTGCTTAGAGGGTAATCTCAAACTGTGAGCTCTGCACTGTGTAAATTTAGAAGCGATTTTTCTAAATGTCAAGTATTTATTACATGAAAAAAACATTTGGAGTGTAGAGCAGGTCCCCAGTGATATACAGTGCATTTGGGGAAGGGCTTCTTGGATGAACAGAAATAATATTTGAGAGATGAAAAGCAAATCCTCTATTTGAAATTGCTTTTCATGCATGGAAAGGAGCTTGAACAAAGGTAGAAGACCAGTTCAGTACTTTGTTTTGTCTCATGCATAAAATAGTGGTTTTCCAAACATTTATAACCTTTATACAAATCTGGTTTTTCTTGTCCTGCAGCACTTCTACCACTTCTGCTTCTCCTTCTTACCTTCATAACAACTCCAGCAGGCTCCAGTCAGACCACAGAATGCAGTATTTATTCATGTAGGATTTTACCCACATAATGCCTTACCTTAAGCATCAACATATCTCTTAAGTCTGAAGCAGTAAAGTGCAACTCTCCAGCTGGAGGCTGATGATATGGATTATAAGGGACACTGATCTATTGTGAGAAACCTGTGATAACTGTTGTTTTGCATGGAAATATGAGAACCATCAGAAGCAAGGGAAGGAACAATTGAAGGTGGCCTTACAACAACATCAGCCAGCTCCCTGAGCACTCAGTGTACATCCTCTTGGGGCTCAGGGGGTTTATGTATGTCCAGTTTGTTTAAGTGTTCTCTGACCTGGTTCTTTTCCAAAAAGGTACAACTTTCTCCCTCCAATCTTTCACTCTAGTCTCTGAGGATTCCTGAATTTTGTCTCTTTAGCAAAGGCTGAGGTGAAGAAGACATTAAGTACCTCAGCATTGTCCATGTCCTGCATCACCAGAACACCTGCTCCTTTCAGCAGCAGGTCCACATTTTCAACAGTCTTCTTTTTACCTCTTATGTATTTATGGAAGCTTTTCTTGTTGCTCTTGACATTCCTTGCCAGGGTAAATTCCGGATGGCTTTGACTCTTTCCTGTCCATGTCTGTTTGCTCAAAAGGTGTCTCTACATTTATCACAGGTTACCTGATCCCAATTCTACTTTCTGCATACTTCATTGTGAGGTCTGAGTTTTTCCAGGAACTCCTTAACAATCCACACAGGCCCCTGACATTTTTGCTTGACTTCCTATTCTTTAGGAGGGATTGTTCTTAAGCATGAGGAAGATGATTGTTGAATATCAACCAGCTTTCCTGGATCTCTCGTCCCTTTAGGCTTTTATCCCAGGGGACTGTTTCAAGCAGATCCCAGAAGAAACCAAAGTCTTCTCTCCTGAAGGCCAGGGTTGGGATCTTGGTCTTTGCCCTGCTGTCTCCTCTCAGGATACTTAACCTCACCATCTCTTGGGCGCTGCAGTCAAGGCAGCGTTTGACTCTCACATCCTCAGAGAGCCTTCCCTTCTTTATAAGTGTGAAGTCCAACAGGGCACCTCTCCCTACTGCTCCTCTACCACTTGGGCCTGGATGTTTTCATCAGTGCTCTCCAGGAACCTCCAAGGCTGTGCTCTTCCTCCAGCAGGTATCAGTATGGTTACATTCTGCTGTGAGGACCAGAGCCAGAGAATGGGAGGCTGTGAAAGGCCTCATCTACTTGTTCTTCCTGGTCAGAGTAGACACCCTCAGCATCAGGCACCTCCTTCCCTGTGGAGTTGCCTGATACCTGGGACTGGGGCTACTCCACCTGTCATTCCACAGCAGCCTGCCCTGTTCCCTGGCTGGGGAGGTGGGACAGCTCCTGGTGGTTAAGCCATTCCCTGTCAGCCCATGTGGGGAGCATCTACAGTGCTTGTTCATCTGATGACAGTAAGTCAAGGTCTGTGATAGAAGTCCTATGTTTTATTAGTCCATCTAATCAAATTAGGGAAAAATGACAAACTTGCATCTGAAAGCCTTTTTTCATGTCTGAAAGAAATGCTATGAAGTTCAAAGCAATTGCTCCAAATTCAGTTAGGTACACAGGAACTCTACTACCTACAGAAGAAAAGGCAGCTAGAGAATTATGGGTTGAAGAACAGAAAAGCTGAAAACATATCTTGCAAAGGACAGAGAGAGACAAGAAATTTACAGCCTGTGAGAAAAAAAAAGTGAAGATGTTAGTTGTGGATATAGCAGCTGAGTGATGTACACATAAAAAAACCCAAAAAACAAACAAGCAAAAAAAAAAAAAAAACAAAACCACATTAAACCCTAGAAGCTGGAAAATGCTGATTAGACACAAAGATATTCTTTGAGACACTTTATGTCCTGGTTTCATGTGGGAATAGAGTTAATTTTCTCCCTAGTATCTGGTACAGTGCAGTGTTTTGGATTCAGGGTGAGAATAATGTTGGTAACACACTGATGTTTTGGTTGTTTAGTAGTGCTCGCACTGAGCCAAGGACTTTTCAGTGTTTCATGCACTGAAAGTGAGGAGATAGCTGGGACAGAGAAGAGCCAGGACAATTGGTGAAACTAACCAAAGGGATATTCCACACCACAGAACCTCATGCTCAGGATATAAACCTGGGGGGAGCTGACCTAGAGGGGCAGAGCTCAACTCAGGGATGGGCTGGCATCAGTCAGCAGGTGTATTGTATTGCACATCACTTTTTTCTCATGGGTTTTATTCCTCTCTCTTTTTGTAATCTTCCTTTTCACTGTAATTATTGTTATTAGTAGTAGTAATACTTTATACATTATCTAGATTATTAAACTGTTCTTATCTCAGTTTCTGGGTTTTACTTTATCTGATTCTTCTCCTCATCCCACCAGGGATGCAAGCGACTGTGTGACAGTTCCCAGCTGAGGTTAAACAATGATACCATATTAAACTGAGAACTGCTCATTATCATGCTGAAAGCCTGGAAAAGGAAAAGGAAAAGGAAAAGGAAAAGGAAAAGGAAAAGGAAAAGGAAAAGGAAAAGGAAAAGGAAAAGGAAAAGGAAAAGGAAAAATCCCACAGAAAGCACCACTCAAGTTTTAAAGGAAAGTGAAAGGAACTATTAGACTTTGACAGAAGTCATTTCCAAATGTGAAACCGAGGAAAATCTGGCACTTGAAAAGTAGATCTCTAATGATATGGATCAAATACCTGTTCAAGTGGCAAGTTGCTAATAAAAAACACTTTCAGGCACATCCAAACCATTATGTCTGCCAGAAATTCAGTGCAGCTTCAAGTGAGATAGTCAAGAAGTAGAAGGATTACTCAGCAAAAATAAGAAAAAAACTTAGATTAATGCAGCTCATTAAGGAAAAGGTGAAGGAGCCCCCTGAGACAGATGAAGAACAATCTCAAACTGAAAAGGTTTTGAAACAAATCAATACATTGACAGGTAAGAAGGTAGAATGGCAACCATCAAGCAGCTCTACAGCAATTCAGCATGAAACTGCTAATTTGTGAGCTGCAATGCATCTGGTGTCAGAGGAACAGACAATGGCTGGTATAATTCAGACTCACAAAAAGAGGCTACAGGGTGATGCTGAAATCTATAGGGAAATAATTCCAGTGTTTTTACTTGGAAAGACCAGGAGGAACTGGGAGAGCAGCTGTGCTGGGTAGGATTCCACACGCACTTTTTCCTAGGGAAGTCATGTCTCGTGGATGTGGTGGAAACATCTGTAGGATTATGCAAGCTTTGTGTGTCAGGGTGGTGCAGATGGAAGATTTTGTCAAAAAAATTTACGTAACAATAACTTCAGATTTCTAAGAGATACAAAGGTCATGTTCTCCCAGTTTTTAGCTAGAGGGCAGGAAATGACAGAAATAATGGAGAGTCTTAACTGTGGAAGGAAGCTGTCAGTGGCCTGCCACAAGTATTTGTACATTGGACTTTACCATTCAATACATTCCCTAGGGACCTAGCCAAGGCTGTCCAGCAGGTTGACAAAAGAAAAAAAGGGCAATCAATATTAATGCTGAGCTCAAAGATGCAGAAGGGCATTGTGTTCCTAGATAACTGGGTGATCAAACGGGGAATGAAAATTTAATGTCAGTGACGGCAAAGTAGGGGGAAAAAATAACTCATAGCTGTTTGTCCTTAAAAAACAGATCTTTGAGTCACTGTGGATAACATTCTGAAAACATCAGCCCAGTACTGAGCAGTGATCAAAAAAGTAGCTAGGATATTTTTACTTACTTTGAGCACAAAACAGGAGTTCTCATTATGTCGCTCTCTATTGCTCCAATGCACACATTTTGAAGATCACATGTTCTTAGTCACCTTGTTTTAAATAGATCATAGCAGAACTAGAATGAAGAGTAGAATGGTGAGGATTATTATGGTTACAGGATGACTGATGTTATATAGTGCCTGATGAGAAGGCACTATAGATATTGAAACATGCAAATGTGTTTGAGGAGAGCGAGTAGAGAGTCATAGACTCACAGAATGTTTTGGGTTGGAAGGGACCTTAAAGATCATCTAGTTCCAACCTCCCTGATGTGGGTAGGGACACCTTTCACTAGACCAGGTGCTCAGAGCCCCATCTAACTTGTCCTTGAACATTTCCAGGGAAGGAAAATCTGTCAAATGAGGGATAACATGGAGGGGGTTGAGCACAGGATTCACAACAACTCCTGGAAAGTCAACGAAGTGATCAGAAAATAAAGATAAAATAATCAAAAAGCAATGTTCTTCCCTGCTATACTGTCATATTATGAAATACACTGTTAAAGCTAAAAATATAAAACTACTCAAATCAAATCAGACAACTTCATCAATGGTCTGGATAAAGCTACTGGCTCAAAAAGCCCCTGAATTTCTCTTTTCCTTAAAATAAAGGCTGCTTCAGGAATTGGAGCCTTTTCCCATCAAGCTCTATAGGAGCAGATCACTGGCCTGACCCAAAATGACTTTTCTTATGTTGTTGTAGAGGTCTGGCCTTTACTTCTCCCCCCTCTGCCAGGCCACCATTTTCTATGGATCCTTTTTATGACTAGTCAGTATAATTTGATAACACAAAGCTAGGTTTTCTGGAAGAGGTGATCCTTCCCTTCTGCACAGCCCTGGTGAGACCCACTGCAGTGCTGTGTCCAGTTCTGGGCAAGAGAGAGATGGATGTACAGGAACAAGCCAAGCCAAGGGCCATGAGGACAATGAAGAGCTTGGAGTACCTGAATACGAGCAGAGGAGGCTGAGAGAGCTGTGACTCTTTGGCCTGGAGAACAGGAGGCTCAGGGGGATCACATCAATTTACATCACATAAATACCTGGTGGCAGGAATACCAAAGACAAAGCCAGGCTCTCCTCAGTGGTATCCAGGAGAAGGGCTAGAGGCAATGGGCATGAAATGAAAAACAAGAAAATCTGTTAACATGTAAGAAAAAGCGTTTTCATTTTGAGAGTAACTGAATACTGAAGAGGATTTGGCCATGATAGAAGCATACCCTATCAATGCAAGAATTTCCCCCTCCAGACCCCTCCTAGATCACAGTCCAGTATTTTTTAGCCTAAAGGATCAGGGAAAGTACTTTGTGTGGTACAGAAACACACTTGCACAGCCACCCAGCTGTAGGGCACTAAGAGCAGCAACAAAAAGTCAGGAGCAGCAAACCTGTCATGCACCCCAGCAAGCATCATCAAAGAAGGACTGCTGGAGCTGAAAGTATGTTTGCAATTAACATCTCCAATTTGCAAAATAACCTTTAAAAATATGATTGTAACGGTTTACAGTAGGTGGGAGCTAAGGTATATTTGCAGTATTTAAACAACAGTTAGAAATGGGAATGGAAACCTGGTCTGCACATGGAGTGCTTCAGACAGCAAAACCTCCCCATATTACTCACTTTTCTATGTATTATAAAGCTGGTTGCATAAAAGGGCAGAGATTTTTAGCTCATGTATTTCTTGGACACTCATAAACTCTATAAGGTGTCCTAAGTTGGGAGATCTAGGCTTCAAACCCTCCCCTTAATTTGGAAAATACTGTACTGTACTGGACTTTGAATGTGGGTTATTCTCAGATCTTGTATATGGCCTCCACCCCACTGCCAGGTACAGAGACACACACCCCCATCTGAATTTCTGCAAGATTCTTGACTGAGTCTGGCCCAGATGGAGTTCACTATCTTCACAACAGCCCTGGGGGTGCTGTGCTTAGCATGTGTGACTAAAACAGTGTTGATGGTGCACTGATGTTTTGACTGAACAGTGCCTGCAAGACATCAAGGCTTTCTCTTTGTTTCCCACTCTGACCCATCAACAAGCCTGGCTGAGGGTAGGAAAGAACCTGGGAAGGAACACAGTTGGGACAAATCATCTGAACTGGCCAACAGGATATTCCATACCAGACAATGTCACGCTCAATCAGCTCGGTCATCAGCAATAAAGACTGAGGTAAAGGAAGAAGAAGGCTTTCAAGGTGGTCATTGTTCAGAGACCAGGTGGGCTTCTGTCTGGCTGTGGGGCATAGTGTGTGATTGCCTTTATTTTTTCCTGGAGTTTTCTCCTGCTTTTTTCTTCACCTATTAATCTCCACTCACCAGTTTTCTTACTTTGGTTCTTCCTTCTTTGTCCCCCATCTCACTGGAAGTGACAAGGACAGGCAGGCATTTCTGTAGGTGCTTGGCTGCTGGCCGAGTTCAACCCACCACATTTCTCCATCCTGAAAATGTATTTATATGCTGTCTGTCAAGTCTGAGACATCTTCCTGTCTCGCTGACAGTGGCAGAGAATAACTGCAGGCAGCTCTTGGAGAAAGCAGCACCTCTCCCTTTGCACCCTGCGCCACTCAGGGCAGGCAAGGAGCCACCAGGCAGAAGAAAGGCTCCCTGCAGGCTGTCCTCGCCTTGCAGTTCACATCACCCACCACAGGGAGACAGCTGCAATACATCTCTGAAAAGAAACCGGCCCAAAATGTCAGGCTGAGGCGTTTGTAGGGAAACTATGACACACCGCTGTGCAGGGATGTGGCTGCTGTGGACTTGCCCTTTCCAGAAGCAATGAGCGTGCTTGCTGTAGACAGAAGCCCACAAGCAACTTTTCCCTCTGGCCAGCTGGTGGGCCTAGGGCATGGCCTTGGGCTGGGCGGGGAGGGGGCCTGTTAGCCCGAGCACTGCTGCCCTCAGTGCAGAAGGAGGACACGGGGAATGAAGGATGTGATTTGCTGCAGACAGGAGAAGAGTCCCGCGGCTAAGATAACTCTACACGGTTGGGGACACCGATTTTTCTGTGTTTGTTCTATAGCTTTCCTGGCTGAAGCTGAGAATTTCACTTGAATTTTGCTTTACATTGGCACCCCATAATGTGTGAACTTCATTTTATGGGAACTTAATCTGCAGTCTAGACTGGGAAAATACCTGGACCTGAAATCAGTAAGTGCCTTAAAAGTACACAGTGCTAAACACCTTCCCAGTGAACCCCTGAGATTGGCTTCCACTTCTGATCTTGACTGATCTTGACCTACAGGGGTGCTGCAAAGGACCATGAAGAACAGCAGAGGGTACTCTAGAGGAAATTAAAAATTCTGACCCTTGAAAGCAGATAAACTCAGGGAACACAAATGCAGGAGATCTGAAATGCTCTAGCAGTGAGCAGTGTGATTCCTGAAGTGCTCCTGGGTGTGTGCACTCAGTAAGACAAGGTCCATGAACTTGCAGCTCAAATCCACAGGATTATGCACGAGCATGAAGAGACCAAATGAAGACTGAAGATGCAATTTTATTTGTGGTACTTCCTAGTTCTGCATGTGTGACTGCACTCAAGTAAGTGTCTCTTAGAGCAGTCTATTCCATGTAAATGACTTTAAAATTTTTGGCAATATCCAGGCTTCCCTTCCCCTGTGGAAGGATTTTATAATTAAAATCTCCAATACTTGTTAGGGTGCCAGCAAAATTCTCTATCCAGCCACTCACTGTTCATCCTCTCCAAACATGGGAATTTATATCCTCTGAGTGCCTTCCCTTCCAGCAGTTGGCATAAGGAAGCCCTGGCCAGGAGCAGGTCCCTCCCCACACCAGGTGTGCTCCAGCAGGACATGATCTCCACGCAGCACTGGGACCTTGCTGACTGTCCTGGGATGTCAGCCACAAGTGTCTCCATGCTCCAGGGGTGCCTAAAGGTGATGAGAACTTACAGGATATGTTTAAATGACTGACTAATGGGAAAACAGACCAGTCCCAAAGTGCCCAGTAACCCATGTGGGACCTTGCACCTGCAAACAGGACTTTGAATGTGAGCCCTGTAAATGCTCTCATCGCAGGTGCTGGGCCTGGACTGGTGGGATTTGGCCCCAAGCCCAGGTGGGAAGTTTCCCAACGGGCTGGGATGAGTGGTTTCCTATCAGCAGCTTTCTGAAAGTTCTTCAGGTGCTTTTGTGGCTGTGCCCAAACCCCTGTCAGTCTGTGGGCAGCACCTTGCAGCCTGAGGCCCAGCAAGGCCAGCCCCCACCACCCTGAGGGACACGTTCCACCATGCTCTCAGCAGGCTTCAGCCAAAGGGTCCTGAGCAATTCAACCTCACAGATGAACATTCAGAGCCTCAGAGCAGTCTTGTTCTGTTTCCTCTGTGCACTTAAAAAAATGCAGATGTTCCCACCCAGCACAGCGTGGCATCAGTGAAAGCACCAGATTCATTTCCTGATGTAACAACTGAAAAGAGCCGGCACAGGCACGGGAGGAGAGGAGGCCAGAGCCTTTTGCTGGGACAGAACTGTGAAATCTCTGTGAGCCAGGTAAGTGTGCTCAACAATGAAATATTAGAGAGAAGGAGAGGAGAGGAGAGGAGAGGAGAGGAGAG
>WBNO01001130.1:4260-52333 GCA_013400575.1 Peucedramus taeniatus | reverse complement strand
AAGAAAAGAAAGAGAAAGAAAGAAAGAAAGAAAGAAAGAAAGAAAGAAAGAAAGAAAGAAAGAAAGAAAGAAAGAAAGAAAGAAAGAAAGAAAGAAAGAAAGAAAGAAAGAAAGAAAGAAAGAAAGAAAGAAAGAAAGAAAGAAAGAAAGAAAGAAAGAGGAGGGAGGAAGGGAAGAAGGGAGGGAAAAGTATATTTGCTGCATACTAAAGCAGACTGGATGGCAGAAGAATTGCATTAGCTACATGTTCCCAGGGGCTTGGAATATGGAGTCTCTGCTAGCAGTTTCTGTGTTTTGCAAGATTATTAAAAAAAAAAAAAAAAAAGAAAACAAGGTTCTGGCTATATGAGGCAAAACAAACTAAATATGAGGATTCTCAGTCATCTGGAGGATTATTATTGTTTACTGTGGGCACAGCTCACATATTTGGAGGCATTCCCTGTGTAGGCTCCTGGGAGCAGCTTCGTGGGGCTCGTTGGAGGACAGGACAAGTGCCTGGCCATTGGTGGGGGCTGCCCCGTTCAGTGCAGCTGCTGCCTGCAGTTATTAGGATGTGAAATACAGTTCTGAGGTCAGCTGCTGGCTCAGCACTAAGCAGCTTTCAGTAATTATATACAAGCATAAGGCTGGTGCCCCTAGATCAAACCCTGAGAAGTTGACACAGCCACTGTCCACTCTCATTTCCACCATGAGAGTGCTCTTGCTCTCACAGGAGTGCAGGTTTTTGATGTTTCCTGCAATTTTCTTATCCCCTTAGCAACTGGGTTTATTTATTTTTATTTATTTTTCTATTTATTCCCAGTAATGAGAGCTCTGCCTCATGCTTCTCTGTGTTCTGAGTAACCCTAAACACTGAAGAGCCAGGAATAACTCCTTTGCTGCAGTCAGTGCTTGCAAGAAGTCAGGCACTTCTTTTATCTGTTGAGTGAAGTAATCAAAGACAAGAGAAAACACTGAACTAGGGAGCTGGTGGCAGAGTGGAAGCAACATCTGAAAGACTATCACAACTACAGAGGTCAATGTGCATTTCAAAAAGCACACTGTGCTGTGGGTCTCTGCCCAGAGCCACCAAGGGTGCCCACCATCCCCTACCCATAGACTGCCAGATGCCACCAGCCAGGGCTCTGACATTGCTTTAGGGGCAAGAAATCGTATTTCGCATTGGCTCAACTTTTTCAATAACTAGATCCAGAGAAAGACTTAAGTAGTCTGCATCAGGCAGGACATCAGTTCCTTATTCCACTTTTCCTGAAAGGTTGTTGACACTCATGCCTATAAAGTGCTCAAAATGAGGTATTACACATGCCCAGAGCTGTTATTATCACAGAAAGTACTTCCCATGAAATCTCATTTGTGCTTTTAAAATCAGTCTGGATGTTGAAAGGTAGTAGAAAACCTGGTGTCTGTATCTGCAACATGAAAAAGGCTGGGTTCACTCTCCGTTTCTAGTGAGACTGTCCTGCCCACCATATGGTGGATCAGGTTGAATCTGTTCTGCTTTGCTGAGGCAAAAGCTGTGGCTGAGGCTTGGGTCCAAGCACTCTTCTCAGAGTCACTTCTGTCCCTTTTTGCATGAAGGGAGTCACCAGAACAAACACTGGACAAGCTGCAGGACTTTTCTCTTGGGAAGCACATAAAGCACCTGTGTGTTGGAGCTGCAGAAGGCTTCAGCACACCTCAAGCACTGTCCACCTCCCTCTTTAGTATCCTGCTTGCAGGACTCCTAACCTGGTGCTGCCAGCAACTGGGATGAGAAAAGCAGCCTCCTACTGCCCCCACACCCCCTCCAATACCTACAGTACATCCAGTTAGTCACACACTTGAGCAAAGGTAAGATAAAGATGGAAAAGGAGTACATTGTTTTCATCCCTATCAGATGGAGGTAACAGTCAGTTTTTCTTAGAGATCAATTCCCAAATCTTAGCATATCTGTACAACATGGAAGTACTACCCTTACCCTGAATGCTATTCATATTAACTGAAAAAACTTCAGTTTGCAGTTCCTCATTCCAGAAAATCTGTACCTCAGTAAAAGCTTACAGGAAGCAGACTTTGCAGAAGTAATGCAGAACACAGTAGTTACTTTCATGGGGCTCTGCTGTAGGCCTTTATTGTTTAAATATGAGAAATTTAAATAAATGTTGCTCTGCAGAAGAAAACTTAAGTGTTCAGAGAGGACACCAGCTTCCACTACTGCCTCCTGGAAGACTATGGCAAGGCAGAGTGGAACTTCCTTGCTCCCATTCTGCTGCATTTACACTGATGTTCAGCAGATAACTCCAAGCACAGGGGCTCTCCTATTTTAAAAGAGGTTCAAATACTGGAATTGTCAGCAAAAAGATAAGTTAGTCTCTCCTAACCCCCACTCCAGCCAAAGCCTTCATATGTAGCTTCTGTAATACCAACAAGCCTTTGGGAACTAGTTTTTCCTGGAAAAATAAGTTAATGCACCAAGTCAGCTGTTAACTTTGCAAGGTGCTGTCTGAGATAAGGGCTCACATGAACTATTTCTCTACTACCTAAGTACTATGTTTTATAAAGCCAAGTTTTAAGGTACTTCAGGCATTCTGACAGTTAGTAACTGCATTAAATAGTATATGGAAGCAAGATTAATTTTTATTAGCTTGAAGTATCATATTTTATTCAAATGATATCATAATACATTATGCATCTGCCAGTTATAATCCATTTTAATTGGATCCAAAATCTAAGAAGTAAATAAGTAAGACAGTTTATCTAGTTAAACTGAAAAAACAGCATTCCACACAGCCAGTACTAAAGATGTCAACCGTATAATAATTCCAGCAATATGTTATGGCTTTCCAGAAAGTCATGAAGTTAACAAATTAGAACACATCGAGAGCCATTTTCCAAAGATTTATTGAAGTAGCGACAGGTTGCTCATACTGTGCTGGAAAAAGCAGTTTTATTGAATTCAGATACTTAAAAACAGTATTGCAGCACAAGATATTGCTATTTGTAAACTAGACTCCATTGTAAACTCTAATCCTTCAGGGAGAGTCAGTTTGCAAGATCTAAGACCTATTTCCTAGCATAATCATCTTGCGCTCATGGAAAAACTGCAGAAAGGCACTTGAAAGCTGTTTCTTCCTTTAAGACATGGACTTTTTCAATCGTGCTGGTAAGAATTTCTCTTTTAGTAAGTATGCATCTTCACTTCAGCTTTACTCCAAGTCATCATGATGCTGGGAAGTTTCATTAATAACCTAATGAAAAACAGAAACACTTGCATTAAGTTTTAGTAGGAAGATTTTTGTGGGTTTTTTAAGAGTAAGAAGTGGAACATCCACTTCCAAAATGTGAATAAGGGGGTTATCAGCTCTCACTTATAAGAAATTCTAGTTTGTAAATAGCATACAGAAACCATTCAAGTTTTATTTACTTATACCAACAACAGCATCTTATCCTAAGCGAGTAAAGTATCTCTGTTTACTGCCACATGTTTTCCTAAGGAAGTCTTTTGAGAATTTGCTAACTCAGCTGAACTTAAATACTCAATACACAGGTAACAGTCACCAACTTAAAAGTTTTACTATCAGATGAATTTTGATTTTTTTTTTCCAGAGAAATCTGTTTGTTATACCTGTATGTTCACACAGCTTGGAATGCCAGTTGCTGTTCTACTCAATACTTACTACCTCATACAAGCTGCAGTAAGCAGTAGGCAAACTTAGGAATTTAAGGTTACCAGCTGTGATAGAAATAAAATTAAAGTTACCACCAACCTGTCCATCTCTAGTTTCGACGGTCTTAATTAGAAGTGTTCTCTTTGAGTGAGTGTCAACCATTGGCTGAGACTCAATGTTGGTTTCTGCAGAAGAAGATGTATTATTACTAATAGTCTAGATGAAGTGCCTCCTCAAAGAAATGAGGTGTAAGAGATTTTAGTGTCTTTCAGAATCCCAATTTAGTATACAAAGAAGTCTCCTGCTCTGAAAAAGCCAGGTCTTCTACATTTTCTCTCTGTGCCCCTTAAAGCACTTTCAGCAGGTATCCAAACTAATTACTTGCTATGTACCAACATTTAAAAATATGTGTCCGGGAACAAAAGAGCTGCTACCATCCAAGGTTAAGTAGTTGCAAATACTGTAGTTGGATCCAAGAAGAGTATTCACAACCAACTGCACTTATACAAGTCCAAAAACCAGCATAAAAGGAACTATCCAGAACCCTCATGCTAATGATAGAGCAACTGCCTAAACTGAAACAGCAGGAACAGCTTACCTCTCAGGTTCAAAGCAGCAAAGGTTGGAATAGGCATGTTAATTCTGAAGGAAAAAAGAAATGGAAAAAAATCAGATATGGGTATAAAGTATCTTTTAGTAATTCCTGGTTTTAGAAAAGTGTCTGCATGTGACTACCTGCTCTCTTCACCCTCCAGCAGTTTTCTGTAGGTGGCAATCTCAATATCAAGAGCCATCTTTACATTCAGCAGGTCCTGGTACTCGCGGAGATGACGAGCCATTTCTTCCTTCATGTTCTGAATCTCATCCTGCAGACGGCCAATAGTGTCTTGGTAGTTAGCAGCTTCAACAGCAAAGTTCTCCTCCATTTCACGCATTTGGCGCTCCAGGGACTCATTCTGGAAGAGAATAGTGAAATCAAGCACTGCTGCAGTTCAGTCTCTCACTCTCTTCCCTACCCTCGAGACCCTTAACATTTTAAAGAAGGAAAGGTGTGTTACATTAGCATCCCTTCTGAAAATGCCCAGACATGTCCCAAATTTGTCATCTCCTTATCTTCCCTTTGGAAAGTCAGGGAGGGTTATTCTGCTGTGTGATCTGAGGTATGCCACATATTTGTTCTACCAGGTGGCAAAGCTATCCTTTACAGTAAGCCCAACACATGCAGTTCAAGTCAGCATGCAGGCAGTCCTTAGTAGAGGAGATCTGCAGGTATGCTAAACAATGTTACATCCATTTCAAGCCTGTCTTTAAGGCAGTCATGTTTTAGCAACTGCAAAATTTGCACCTTTTACTGTTCCTCCAGGTTTTTTTATAACTTTATCTGTACCTGACAGACAAGGCATAAACACTTTCAGAAAGTGTTAAATAAACAGTATATATTATAGCAAGAGAATGAACTCACTGTTTACAGCTTAAGTAAGACTGATTCAGTGTTTCAATCAAGCCAGTGCACTGTTGTTCATACACAAAAATTGAGCCCACAGCATCCTTTTCAAAAGGTACTAAGATGCTGCTGAATTGCACGGCAGATCACCTGCATTCACATCCAAATTAACAACTAAACTGCAGTGCAGTGCTTAAAGCTGCAGTGAAAAAGAACAAATGCTGTCTTCTACTTACGCTTCCCTTAAGAGCATCAACTTCGCAGGTGAGAGACTGGATCTGTCTGCGGTACTCATTGGCTTCCTGCTTGGCCTGGCGCAGGGCATCGTTGTTCCTGTTAGCAGCTTCAGAGAGATCTGCAAACTGGAAAATCCCAGTCTGGTTAGCATGACACTTCAACAGAAATGGTGAGAGAGACCTTCTGTGGACACAGCAGTTGAGGACAACTGAAGGTATTACAAGGGTTAGCACCTGAAATGCTTAAATATTAGTATTACTCTTAAAGTGCCTCTCTATTTCTGAATCTTATATTAGAATTCATTGCAAAATTTCATACTTGTTTCCCCACCCTGTACATTTCCCATCTTTTCACTGATTTCTCCAGTACTTTATCCAACATCTGCTTTCAGGTACAAGCACAGGAAAGACTCCCAGTGTGCACTCATTACTTTGCTGCTGTAGTTATGGCACAAAATGTTTTCAGTTGTACCCTTCCGAAACTATGACTTAAAAAAAGACTTTGTGTCATGGTTATGTTCATATCCATTAGAGAGACAGAGAGAACAGCAAGTGCTACAGTAAAGCTGTAAAACAAAATTAGTTCCAGTACCTGATGCATTTTACTTACTTTGGACTTGTACCACTCTTCAGCTTCCTGAAGATTCTTAGCAGCAACACTTTCATACTGTTGGCGAACATCACGCAGGGCAGCAGTAAGGTCAGGCTTAGAAACATCCATATCAATTTGGATGTGCTGTTCCTGGAGTTGGGCCTGCAATTCTCGGATTTCCTTAGAGAGAAGCAGACACTCAACATTATTGCACAAAAGCACTCAGATCATACACAGGTGGGGACTCTGGGACAGAACCAGCAAAGAGCTTCCTTGCTAGACAGTCAGCATATAAAGACAGACCTCATTTCTCAGCTTACCTCATCATGAAGTTTCTTCAAGAAGACAATCTCCTCTTGCAGGGACTCAACTTTGCGCTCAAGATCAAGACGTGCCAGAGAGGCATTGTCAACATCCTGACCAGAGAGAAGAACAATTCATTATCTTACAAAACTGATGGAGAGAAGTCTCTTACAGCAAATTCAGCAGCATACAGACTGATGCTACATCTGAGCTTTTTGGCAAGACAATAGGAAATCAAAATCTGTAAAAAACCTTTTTGTCACCTCCTACCTTAGCCTTAAACAATTATATGCACCTTTATTGTGAATTTGAAAACTATACCACATATGTTGATTATATCATCTTTGCTGACATGCTGCTAAGCATGATCAAGAGCACACAGATCATAGTGGCCATAAATCCTTCAAGTACTTGAGTCAGAAGTCAGCAGTAAGTGCTTCTAGCTTGACTACAGTGACAAAAAAGCTGCAATTTGCAAACTTCCACTCTTTTCAGTGGGGCTTAAAAGCGCAACACGTGTTCTGTCAGGCCTATCAGTGGGCTTTACTTATGGACTCCTTAGTGAACAAGCACAGAGCCCCTTAGGCCCACAGACCACACTTTTAAAGCATACTTGTAAAGCTGGTGAGGTATATATAAGAACTGCAATATTCACTTAAGAATCAACAGATCTCCCATGAGAAAAAGAAGGTATGAGCATAAACACAAACTGAGCTACTCATCATTGCCTACACCCTCGCAGTTGCTGGCAAAGACTCCACCTTTTGCTGGACAGAGATAGTCTTAATCAACAGCAAAAATTCATTTAGAGCATAACAGAAGACATCTCATGAATGTTACAAGGGAGCAACTTGAAATAGTTCAAAAATGTAAGACTAAATATTGATTGGCAACTTCTTACATTTTGAATGTGTAAGGCATTAAGTTTGCAAAGATTGTTCCTTTCACACTAGTTACATACACAGCCACATGCTTGTGCTCACAGGGTATTAACATATCAGGTTCTCACAGCTTAATCTAAAGCTATTTTGGATTGCCCAAAGCATAAGCATTCCTAATCAGCAGCTCTCTTTATTATGAGACCTTGGAAATAAGGAGTGTTTTCTTTAGACTCCTAGAAAGCCTTTCCTTGGATCACTCCTACTCTGGGGTAAGGTCCTTGCTCCAGAAGAATTATTCTGTTTACTTTATCCAGCAAAATACCCCTTTCATGCATCATTCATAATTTTTCTATCAATTCCAGTTTTACATCGACAGTTCATATCAGCTGTTTTTCAGTTCAGGAAAAGAATTTCCTAATTAATTTGTTTTCCTCCCTCCAAAACCCCTCATGATCATTCTGGCAGAAAATTACATGGCTATGACCCAACATGTTTACATAATTGGCCAGACATCCAAAGATTTTCTAGAGGATTTTACAGAAATCTTCATCCTGAAGGCTATTTTTTTAACAACAACAGCTACAGGATTTTAGGACCTTATAGTAAATTGAAAGCAATTTAAACTGAAGACACTTACAATATGTGGTATGTACTTTACTATATGGTATCATTTATGTATTCCCTATCACTAAACTTCAGTGTTTCAGTAGTTCTCAGATGTGTGGAGCACCACATAAATGAATTGGCTACTTCTAGCCTGAACAAGCAAGCAGAAGTCATAGATACATGCAGTTGGAGAACACACTGATTTTATCCTAGGAGATTCTTCAATGCAAGCCACACACTTTGCAGGGACAAACCTCATGTTAACCAGGACCTGACCTGTTAGGCTTGTCACAGGTTCAGGACCTAGTCCTTGCTGCTAGACTAGCTGGCAAAGCTGCAGTAACTTTCTCAGTGTGATGCTTGTCCTGCCCCAAAGGAAAGTCTTCAATGAACTTTCACATATACTTTATGCGGTACATCCCTCAGCACATGAATAAAATCATATCTTTGTAGAAGAAATAAATTAAAATTCAATACATATGAGCTGAACACTCTCTCTCTTATTTTGGAAATAAAAGCTTAAGTTCAAATATTCATATACTTCTTTATATATTCAATACTTCTTTATTTTTAAATACTGAAGTACACAACCGCCCCATCAAGTAAAAAGTAGCTCTGATGATACATCAGAACAGCAAAGCACCTACTGAAGTGATCCAACTATACAACTTTCCAGTGGAAAAATATAATGATTTAATAGAAATCTGTGCATTGTTTTAAAATGGAAAGCACAATAGGATCTTTCAGCTTCAGTGTTCTGTGAATTAAATTTCACTTTCAGAAGAACAAAACTTGCACTGAAACAGATTTAGGTTTCAAAACCTGCATGTTAACTTCATCCCTGCCAGTAAGGAAAAATAAGGTATGACTGATGTTTAAATCAAGCACACCAGCATGCACCAGTTACATCATGAGTGGATATAGTGTACAGTTTTCATAGACAATGATTTTAATTTCTTATGCACAAGCTACAGCTTATGAGGTTAAATGGATCAAATTCTGACTGTCCTGCATGTCCACATCTGCTGGAGGCTGAGCTCCTGAGTGACCCCTTTCCAAAGTACAGGGAAGAGCTGGATAATGAGTGTGGGGTATGCACACCAAGCCAAGCTCACTTTAAAGCCCAGAGCCTTCATAAGATTCAACTGGATTGAAATAGAGACATGCCTAAAGAGCACCAATTAAATATGAAAGATCATGTAAAAGTCAACCTTAAGTCAATTGATCCTTCAACAGAATTCAGCAATGAATCAGAGTAGCTGAGGTTCTCTAAAACTTAAGTTAAATGCTCCTTCATAGAACTTCACACTATATTAAATTGTCTTAACACTCAAAAAAACCCAAAAAAACAGAAGCTTAAATTAAGGCAGTATCTCAGACTGTTGATTAAAACTTCTGTCCCCAGAATGCCAGTGGAGACTGAGTTCCCAGGCTCTGAATGGGAGTAGGTGTTTCCCCACACTATCTCTTGAACACACCTGCTCTCCTTCAAGGACTGTAAATATACTGCAGTCAAAAGCCTTTCCCAGGGAAACACTAACAATTAAGTGCTGATTTCCTGAATAGTGACTTCTGTTAATGCCTATGAAGAGCTCTGGGACAAAGTCAGCCTGTACCCAGCTGCCTGGTGATTAGGGCAGTCACTTCCAGTCTGAAGTGAAGAATGCTAGCAATGCTGTTTTACACCAGGAGTTTTAGGGAAGAGACCTTGTTTTGAGAAGGCACATTCCTAAATATCTCTTAGTCCAAACAAGGCTTAATCTAAGTTGAAAGCTGGTTTTGCACAAGTGAAAACTTGAGCTTAAGAATTTCAGAACACTGTTTGCACAGTTGTTTCTGGTTGTCATGAAAATTTACTTTATCTGGATAACATCACAGCATCCTACAAAGACTAAACTCTAACATAACTTGTTTCCTAGGTTAACATCTTTGTTTTACAGAGGATTAAATTCCACATTCTTAATGGACACCCAGAGGAGGCAAACTCAATCCTGTGACCTCGCCCCAAGGAACATACAGTCTAGGTCTTGTCAGCAGACAACACCCACATGAAAAACCTTAAATTTGAAACTGTTGCCCAGTAATGCACTGACCAGTGATTCATCAAAAAGGAGTTCTGTTTTGTACAAAAACTGGCCCATAATAGACACATTTCGCTAGAAATATTCCCGCACCATTACACATTTGGTAAGAATGCAGCCCACTGCGCCCTCCCCTCCGACACAAAGGGATCTATTATTTCAATCTGCTGCCACCACACTTGCCATAATGCCTGTATCTGCATTCCACGGTGAATCCCATAGAAACCATTAATACCCTTCAGCCAAGCGAGCAGATGGCCCCCTTTCACTTTTATTGGATCGGAAAGTGATTCCACGTTGGGGTGTTTTTTGTAAAACGGGCTAGACTTGGATAAAGTAGGACAATAGTTTACCTCCCCTCCCCTCAGTCTGCAGCATCCCCCTAAAGAAAACACGGAGGGCTTGCATGAGAACTGACGGAACCTCTTTGTGCAAGGAAAGCAAACTCTTGCACTCCCACCCTCCGCCCCAGGCACAGCCACCACCTCCTCGGGCCCCTCCCTCCTCCACTACCGCTAACCTGTCTGAAGGACTGCAGGGTGTTCTCGGCCTCCTCCCTCTGAAGCATCTCCTCTTGCAACCTGGAAGGAGCAAGACGGCGGTGAGGAGAGAGCGGGGGTCCCCCAAATCCCCCGCCCAGCCTCCCGCCCGCCCGGTACCGCTCGGGATGCTCAGGGGCTGCCTCCGCGCCAGGGGACAGGGCGGCGGGAGGCGGCGGCACCCGAGCCCGCGTTCCCCAGGCGCACTCACTTCTCCCGCAGCCGCATGATGTCGTCGGCGAGGTTGTCCCGCTCCACTTCCACGCGTGCCTTGTCGTTGGTGAGCTGGTCCACCTGTCGCCGCAGCTCCCGCATCTCCTCCTCGTAGAGGTCGCCCAGGCGGGACGTGCCCTTGCCCTTGAGCTGCTCCAGCTCGGCCAGCAAGATCTTGTTTTGCTGCTCCAGAAAGCGCACCTTGTCGATGTAGTTGGCGAAGCGGTCATTAAGCTCCTGCAGCTCAACCTTCTCGTTGGTGCGGTTCGCCTTGAACTCCGTGTTGATGGCGTCGGCCAGGGAGAAGTCCACGGAGTCGTGGAGCCGCATGGGCGGCATGCTGCTCCGCAGCCGCACCGACGTCGTCTTGGTGGCGTACATGCCGCCGGGCGAGGCGGACACGTAGCGGGCGCTGCTGGGCCGCAGGGCGCTGCCCAGCGAGTACCGGCTGCTGGACGTGATGTAGCGGGTGCCGGTGCTGGGGCGGCTGCCCCCGCCGAACATGCGCCGGTACGAGGAGTTTTTCGTGCTGATGCTCATAGCGGCGGCGGCGCGGGCTTTGTAATCCGGGAGCGGAGCGGGACGACCGGGGTGTGCGGCGAAGAAGGGCGGTGGCNGGCTCGGCCGGCGGGGCGCGGAGGGTGGGAGGCAGCTTGTGCTGTGACTGGGTCCCCAGAGGCTGGCAGGGTTCCGCCGGGGCTGCGGGACGTGGCAGGGCGGTGTCCCACAGAGGGGGCGCGGGGAACCCCGGCCCGGGGAGGGCGGGGATGACAGCAGCGGCATCTTCGGCGACGCAGAAATGGGCGCTGGTTTTCCCTCTTTCATCTGGTTGTCCCTCTCCGGAGTGAGCGCGGTGACTGCAAGAAAGGGTTGGCAAGTTTAACGTCACAGGCCTGGCAAAATACTCCGAATAACCTATTAAAACCCCTTTATAGTTATGGTGTATGTATACCTATATATCTTCCTAAGAACCTTTCCTTTCCTTTTGAGCTTTCTGAAAGAGTAAGATAAGGGAAAAATTATGCTAGCTATTCACAAAGGGCTGCCGAGTGTTCAAAATAAACAGCAAGAAAAATAATGTATGTGTTTTCTTTAGCTGCCTCCCATGATAGCAATCTTGGCTTCTATAATTAAGACACGAACTTTACAGGTTAAATATGTTTTCCTTGTAGCTGGGTAAGCAGTTACATGCCTAAGGCTTAATTCTGCCATTATTGTAACAATGATTCCAGGAATAATTTAGGGGTTTTTTATTGTGTGGACAGTACATTATTGAAATTGCTGCATCCAGGATCTTGCTCCTGGAAAATAACTAGAATAGTAGCAGGCTTGATTTTAACAAAGGTTTGTTTCTCTACTGCTGTACCCAACTGACTCTGCTATTAATTTTGGTAGGCACATGGTCAGAGTCTTAGGAGACCACCCAGTAAAATTATAATTATTCTTTAACTATGATCTGCAAATATGTGTGTAAAATAAAAGGCCAGACAAAAATCTCAGTGTTTTAAGAGAAATTTTACTATCAAAATGAGAGTACCAGCAATGGAAAAGAGTGATATAGGTAGTACAGGGCAATGGCAATAACATAAAAGTTAACAGAGTAGTCGTAAACTTTTCAGTAACTTTGAGTAGCAGCAGATTGTTTCAGCAAGAATGCAGAGGTTGCTTAATGAAGATGACAGAATCTCTGACGTTTAAGTAACTTTAAACTTGAGTGGCCAAAGCACGACTCACATTCTGAAATTCTGCACTGATGCATCAGGTAAGGGACATCTTTTTACTGTGGGATGTGAGTGATACATTGAAGACATATTATCTGTAATGTATTGCTTCAGCTCTTAAGAGATGCCAAACTACCCTTGATTTTTGATGCTTTTTAGCTTGCAGTCCTGCAGGAAGAAATATCTTCACTGGAAGTTCTGATAAACTGGAACATGAACAGTGGGTAGAGAAAAAGGTAATCACACCCCAATTCACAGTAGTCAACTATTGTATTTCAAGTAATGTACTTTACAAGGAAGAATGTGAACCTATGTATTTTATTAAAGATCTTGTTTTTTTGAAGGAAATTCTGCTTTGCTTTCATTCTGTTGGCAACCAGAAGTGCAGGAATGCAGCTTGTATCTAAATGTAAGTCCTTGAGGTTTTAATTTCTTTTGTTCACTGAAGCTTAGTCAAGCAAAGGAAGCTGACAAGGTTGAGCTACTGAAGTGCTTGCAGTATAAGTCCTGGGCTACAGCTCATTCCATTCACCCACTGAATAAGAGGCAGAGGTCACACAGCATTCCTGAGGCTAAGAGTTCCCAAAGCCCAGCCTGGACGCTGTTGTGCTGCCCAGCCCTCTCAGAGCTCTATTTAAGCCATCAAGTTTGAGCTGTAAGCCTTTGAGAGCCCTGGCACAGAAAGACATACTTGTTGTGTGAGTAGGCAAAAAGCAAAACAGCACATAACCAACAGTCTCATGGATTAAAGATGCTGTATTCAGAAATACTGATAGCTTTAGTAAACTGTTGTTTTTTTAAAGGTGTGCTGGTGCTCTATCTGTTTTTCCTAACAGAGCACAACTTATACTTCACAAAATCTTCAATGACACACATATGCAAGAATCGTCCTCATTCAGAAAATGCTTTCCCCCGAAAATCCAAGGTATTTGTTTTAGTAAATATGACCCACCCACTTCATGTTTCAAGTGTAATTTCCATATGTTTATGTCACTGCTGCCATATGTGCTCTTGGCCACCTGCCTGATTTCTGTGTCTCACTCCGAAGTATTCAGATATTGTTGGCTGTTGGGACTACAGTAAACCTTTAAGTGCCTTTTGCTGGTTGGCACTTACACAGAGGCACAAATGGAAGAAGCTGTAAGTTTCTTGTAAGCTGTAATAAATTTAACACACATTTGCATTGCAAACCCCCATGGGGATTAAAACTTGTCCCCTTGAAATGCAAAAAGATCTCTACTGTCGTTTTCAGAAGAGACTCTGTCTCAGTGTAGCTATAAACATCACTGAGAGTGTACTTTGAATGGAAATGAAATCACAGTAATGTCTAGTTTCATGGAAAATGCTATGGGACTCTCAGAGGCAGTGGCTGACGGAGATCTTGACCTCTTCTGACAGGAAGAACAGACAGCTAAGAGCATCACTCAGCACCACATTGGGGATTATTCATAAACTGGTTATCACTGGTTGTCATCTGTGCTGTTTACTGCAATGCTTTCCCTTGCAATTCTAGTGCACAGTCATGAAGCTGCCTGGTCAGGCCACAACATCATCTCTACAGAATTAGATCAGAGCTAAGCCAATTGTACTCTTGAAAAAACAAACAGGTATTTTTATCACAAGAGTTTCAGTTCAGACTGAAATTTTCTTTTATGCCTTTTTTTTTTTGTGGCCTTTTTTGTCCAGATAATTATGTATTGGTTTACTGCCAAGAATGAAATACAGAATCAAGTCCTAGAAATTTAGCAAAAAGACACCTGTACTGTGAGTAACTCATTAATGGGGAAAGTGGATATGCATAGAGAGAACATATGGGTGCCTGAATGGCTCTATACTGCATATCAGTTGCACTAAAAAGTAAAAACTCCATATAACAGAATTTCTATTATTTCCTTGGAAAAATATCTGTTTGTCTGAAAACATCACTGAAAAGACTCCCATTCACTTCTTTTAATTTTTTTTTAATTTACCATTTAATTTAAACAATAAGAAATGAGAGCAATTTAGTCCAAATATTGAATGTGCTTTCCAGTTATATAAACCTTGATTAAACAGATGTGGATGCTTTTCTTAATCAGATTTATGCCCTTTTCCTTAAGTTTCTGCTTCCAGGAGATGTAGAAAGAAATAAAGCTTAAATACCAATGAAGAAACATCCTGCCATGCAAATACAATAATTTTTGTCAGTACCATACAGCAACCATAAGCCCAGGCAAGCATGGGGCTGTAGAGGCATTCCTTCACACATCCCCTGCACCATGACTGTTAAACAAACTCTGGGCAATAGGGACACACTTTAACATGAGGAAATAAAACCCTTAACAGCCCACAGATGACTGAACAGGAGGAATACTCAGTAGTGCTCAGCCAGAGTAAGTGCTGTGGCCTATCACTTGAGTGATTGCTGTGGCTTTCACTGTTTAAGAACACCTTCAGCCATGGCCTAAAAACACAAAGATTGCTATGATTTTGAAAACAGAAAGGTCCATGTTTTAAAAAAAAGGATTCTGGCTCTAATATTCAGCTGGGAGAAGTCCTTCCCTTTAGCTGAGAGCCAAGAGTAAGGAGGAGCCCCCAAGAAAGGCCAGTGCATCCAGGGAAGAGATGCTTTTTCTGAACCCTGATAACCCATCTCCCTACATTCTGACTAGTAGAAGCTGATTTGGATTTCTGAATATCACCAGGCTGCAGAACATCTACATTTTCCAGCACTGAAATCTCCCCTTCTGAGTAACTTCCTTGACTAATTTTTTTCTTGAGAAAGAAACCGGCAAATTCTTTTATGAAATTTATTTTTAAAATTATGTTGTTTATTGTCATTGTCAGTGTTGCAAAGCAAATCAAATTGGTATGACTAGCTGCTGATTTTTTCAAGTAAATGGCTCTCTACTCAAAACTAACCAAGTCTTTCTAAAATATTGTATTTTAATGTATAATGAACTATATGAAACTGGCAGGGGTTTCATCATTAAGGAAGTGATTTGAACATGAGTCAAGCCACCCTGTCGCATGATTTACATTTCCAAAGAATTATTATTGTCATGCATTAGGTGCCTCTCTACTCTGGTTTCTAATTCCCAGAACAGGAAGTTTTCTGTATCAAAATAGGTCATTTCTGTACCAAATCAGGTGCTCATTTTCAAAGCCACTACAGTCCTGTGCCCTGAGGTTGTCTCAAACACCATGCAACAATCTAAGAGAAGAGAAGAGAAGAGGAGTTTTAGTTTTAAAGCTCTATCACAAGTATAGCAATTTATATAATCCATCCCTTAAAAAATGAAAAACAAAAACCAAACAAATGACACCCTGCCTCACTTCCTTTAACAGCAATAGCACTGACTGCTGAATGGCAGCAATATAGTTAGCAATGACTGGGACATACAGAATGAGGTTTTCCTAAGTGAGAAGAGGTTTGACATGGTTTAAGGATCAATGCTCAACCTGAAACTCTTTAAGCAGAACCAATTTGCAGAATACACAGTCTCTCAGTCTTGATTTTGGGTGCCCCAAAATAGATAATTTGAAATTTTATCTCTCCACACCCTTGTTTCATGAAATTTGTATATTGTCAAAGACCAAGAAATTGTTCAAGGATCATGATAGGCACCTTTTATAAGGACCATTTAACTTAAATATCAGATAAAATATTTAAATTAAGCAGCTCAAGTTTTTGGGAGAATCTATACAAAATGCACAGTGTGTGTAGCTTCTTTCTGTCCTTTGCCATTTTGCTGACCTGGCCATCTTGGCCTTGCTCAGGACTAGGTTGGAATTCCTGCAGCAAACCATTGGTCCAGGTAGAAGTCAACAGTGTGGATGAACAGTTACTTGTCACGTTACAATGGGAAGCCCTGTCTTGGTTCACTGTTTTAAATTTATAGGTTGAAAACTTTTTCAAGGATGAGCCGTCCCTCCATCCATCCATCCATCCATCCGTCTGTCCATCCATCCATCCATCCATCCATCCATCCATCCATCCATCCATCCATCCATCCATCCATTCTCTCTTTGGGGAAATCTTAAAGAAGTGATTCTTGTACACCATTAATGACCCCTGTCAGTTAAACACTTACTACTTATTTTTGGCCGAGCTTTTTCAACTCAAACTGCTTAAAGAGCTCCTCTAGCCAAAAAACAATTCAATCGGAGAAGTGATTTCATTCTTGTCTCTCCCCCAGTTTCATCACTTACACAAAGCATAAATAGCATAATGTTTTCTTGCCATGATATACCAGGAAATGATGGTCTTTCTGAGGAAGAGGCAGGACACAGCAATGGAATCATTAACTGCGTGCAGCAATTGTTCCATTCTTCCTTTGAGATGCCCAGGACAAGCAGAACAGTACTAGCTCCTTGAAGGCCAAGTTTTTAGTGGATTCCTTAGTCCAAGTTCTTGTGCCAAATCCTTGGTTCCAATGAGACTCATAAACTGAGAATACATTGTGTTAGCCATTCTGGGATTAATTGGCTCATTTCAAAGGGAAGAGGCAGTGCTGCACACACCCCAAAGCTGAGAAAACTGAGTTTCTAAAAAGACATTCTGTTATTACATGCCAGCTCTATGCCTAATTTTCAAGCACAAATATACTTTGTCCAGTTGGGATTAAGGAGGGAAGATTTAAGATGCATAATATATTGTGGGCCATAAGGAATTGAGTGGAAAATTAGTTAAATACAGAAGAGATGATGCGTATGGCTGGAGAAGGAAGAGAGCAAATGTCTGCAAGAGCAGAGATGTCCATACCTATTCAGGTGGAACAGTGTCCTGTTTCCCAATACAAAGACAATTCACTGACTACCTGAAATTTTCCTTAGGAATTTGGTCTTGTATATGGTCCAATACATATACTAGGTGGGAGAGAGTAGTTGTAGGATGAGAAGAGAAAAGACTTGACAACTATTCAGGAGCTTTGTAGATGTGTCAGTTTTGCTAACTCAGACTTTTGCCAGTGTTTGTAGCTGTTTATTTGACACGGATCAGGCATTTTTATAAACTCCGTGACAGAATTTACCAGGCCTACCATGTAAGTCCAGCACATCAGGATGAAAGAACATACAGGTCAGATGTTAGGATATTTCAAAGGGAGAGGGATGGTTTTCCCTGAATATGGTAATGCCACTGTCCTGCAGTTGTATTCTGAAAATAATCAACTTCTATCATATCAAGAGGAATCTTGAGAGCTATCCTGCAGATGAAGGACACAATACTATTGTACTACAATATACATGATGCCTGTACTTCCAGTGACAATGTGAATTATTCACACTTCAGGTTAATTAATTACTTGAGTTTAATATTGTTAGTTTTTGAACAGTGTCCTGTACAATTGGAGATGAGTGCTACACCTGATGTGGCACCAAAACTGTGATAAAATCATCCTCAGGGACTTCATCTGACATGCAGGGTTCCCAGTGCACAATTCCAACAATCTTCCATTGTATTTTCTGATGAATTATGTGAAATATATTTGCTGGAGTTTTAAGTAAGGCCAACTCCCTACCGCTGGATTTTGACACTGCCAGTCCATTCTGGCATACGTCTTGTGCAAGAATATTTCTTTTCTTCAGAAATAACTATTTTAGGTTTTCTTGGCCCTTTTTCTAGGCTTTTTGGGGCTTCTCTCTCCAAGCTGTCTTGGCAAAAATAACATTTAAATTTCACAGTCTTTTTTCTAAAAAAAGTTTGTTTCAACTTTAGAAAAACCTAAAGCTTTTGTTCTTAGTTGAGGCAAAGGGGAAGGAGCCCCAAAAGCAGCCAAAAATGACACTGTAATATTTTTCCTAGATTTTTTCACAAAAACTTTTCAATTTGTCCTTTATTTCAGTTTATCCTTACAAAATCTCACAACTTCTTCAACTCTCTTATTTTATTATAGACTATTTTCCAAGAGACTTTTGGGTAGATATTATATTGGTGTGTTTGACAGATATCTGTAGACATTTCCAATGCCAGAAAGAGAATATTTTAGGTACAATAACTTTTGCAATTGCAATCCATAACTGATATCAAATAGTTTTGTATTAGCTTTAAAGTAACTCATTTGCAAATGCTAGCAATAGAACCAGGTTGGAAGACATCTCTGTGCTGCCTAGGCACCAAGTGCTCAGCTTCTTGGGCAGATTTTACAGTACTCACTATATACAATTTTGGTTTAATCTAATCTGAAGGTCGCTCAGCAGGGCCACAGCTCTGCTATGGCTGCATTAAAGGTTTTCTTTCTCTCTGGAGAAAATACCCTTCTGCTGAAATCCTACCACCATGGCAGATCTAATTTCCTGTGCTAACTAATGTTAGTCGTAGTCAGAGAGTAAACTTGCCACATGGACTGAATAAAAAAATAAAAACAACAGTTTGGGCAGGGGCTGAACTCCTTAAAAGATAAAACTGCAGTGTACAGAAGCTGTGGGTGATACTAGATGGCCTTGTGATCAGAAGGTGTCACCAACACTGGCATACAGCTACAAGTCTTTTTCAGTTTGCACAGTGTAAGTTGTGCAAATCATGTGGGGGTATCAGAGGTGAAAATTCTCGTCTTAAGTGAGAAGTCAAGAGGCATATCCAGGCTCACCGTCTGCACTTCCTTTCTCTCCCTCACCTCCCCTCCTCTCCCTTTGAGAGAGCAGCAGGCACCACATCATTTCCTCCTGCCCCTGCAAGCAAGCTGGGATCTCCCACACCATTACCTCATCCTGAGCTGATCCCCCATTAACAAATGCCTGGCTCGGTTCCTGCTGTCACCCTTCAAAGGTCTGAGTCAAAACGCATTCATTGCACCAGCAATCTTTTGCCTGACTGCAGGGGCCTTAAAGAGCTCTGAGTCTGTTTTGTTCAATCTAGTGAATATATAGTTTTTTATATATATTTTTTTTTCATCAAGCACTGGAATGTGTCAGTTTAAGAAAGTCAATAACATAATGTAAACATAAGCCTCTAATCCAGCTCGGGTAACCACTGCTGGCCAAACCAAGCCAGATTTATTTAGATTTAAATGCATTTAAACCAGAGAAGTAAATATTTAATTAGTGAAGCAATGTCTTTTTATTCCTTACTCCCTACCCAAAAATAAAAACCTGAAAATAAAATCCTGAAAGGGAGCTATTATATTTGAAAAGCAAAAGGTTAAAAATGTTTGTGTCTGATTGCTCTTCCAAATAATTTCAACTACATGAACTTCCCCGATATAGAGTTCTTAGAAAATGCATTGAGATAGGGTGACAATCCTGGTTTGATGTGGTTTTTATTTCTAGTCTAGATGTATGGCATGATAAATGAAAATCTTAGGCTTCCTTAGACATATAGGCACAGCTTAGCCAGCTTCCTGGAGGCCTCTGTGGTTGACAGCTACTTTTACTGAGCAGCACTTCAGCAGAAACCAGCTCTGATAAATACCCTTCTGAAACATAACATCCAATAAAGATTGACTTTGATACACTGCAAAAGGTTTTCGGTTTTATTAGTAACCTACTGGGCCAATGGTTATGGAAACAATAATTGATGCCATACACTCTCAGTGATTTTTTTAAAATTCACTGGTTGCATTGCAAGAGTATGACGTGCCTCACATTCTTTCCTGGCCACATTCCTCCCTGACCCAGAGCATGAGCTTGTCTTCCAGACAGCAGAGATGTTTGTGTACTCTTCCTGATCCTCACTTGGGTATTCAGTAGGTTATACCAGACCTTTGGACAGAAGAAGTATTTTTTGCTGTTCAGCCATCAACATTGGCATTTGCTTGTATGAAGTTTTGGCTGATCACTGTGAAAGCACTTTTAAACATCTGGTGTACGAGCAGAGGGAGGTTTTCCCTGCTCTCTCTCAATTTTTTGAATATAGAGGAAATGCTCACAAACACTTCCCAGCTTCAAGTCCGCTACCTTTCATCACCCAGCCTTAGGCTGAGGAGTTACATTGATGGCCTCGACAAAGCCCAGTGACAGGCACTGCAGACTGGCAGCCTCCTGTCACAGCTGGGGCTCTGCTGGCTCTGCTCTGCTGCAAACGGGAGGGCAGGGAGGAGACTTAAACATAAGTGCTTATGGAGTCCTGTGTGCATTTTTTTAGTTATAGAAACAGAGCAGTGAAAATCTTCTCACTTTAAGGACAAGATAACATGGTCCAGTCATATTCTGTAATTTTGTTTTTCAGTTACCAAGTGCAATGCAGAATCTTAAGGAAGGGGGCATGTTTTTGTGATGTTCTTGTGCAGCATTGCTAATTGTAGCATTTTTAACAATTCTAAAGCATTTTAAGGAGCAAAAATATTGCAGTGGTGTCTTGTTCCTCTAACCAAATGTAGCTGTTTCACTGGATGTGTTTGTTGATTACCAAGGCAACAATTTCAGACCTAGCATGATTATCTGTATCACACCACTCATCAAAGATGTGGGCAAACTCCAGAAACTTCTGCATTGAGGAAATGCTGCTAGATGGTAGGAGGCAAGAGTTTTCAAAGCCGTCTCAGTGAAAATGCTGATATCACATGCTTATGTCAACAACTTTAAAAATATCATTAAAAGATCAGTTTGCTTAAAATATATTTTACTATAAATGTATTAGAGTCAAGCAAATAGCTGCTTCATCAATGCATTATCATAGTTCTGTAGATGTGCCCATTTAGAATAAATTAACGTCATTTTAGAAAAGCCTTTCATTTGTTATTTAAAGCAAACTACACTGTGGAGCCATAATTTGTACATGAAAGAGCCCATACTTGTGTCCTAAAAAATGCAGAGTCCAGAGATGGACTTTGGACTTCAACTCTGCTATTAATCTCCTCTGTTAATAAAATTAAATGTTCATGGCATTTTACAGGAATCCTATCCATCCTATATGCATATATATCCTATATGCATATATAGGATGGATAGGAGAAGAGTAAAAAGGACCTGTCACAAGACCCAAATTTCAGTAAGTCAGAGAGATCCAATTGGGAAATTTTGCAGACATGTGGCTGCTTTGGGGTCACAAGACAAAGTGTGAGCAACATTTAGCTCACCCCATGGCAATGGCAGCACACATTAGCAAGATTTCTGAGTGAAGTACAAGCAATTGCTTTCACAGGGCTCACCCTTTCTGTGCCATCATTCTGGATGTTCCTGTGAGAAGAAAGATATGAGTGGCCATGGATCTCAGCACTTCCCAGCTATTGCTCCTCTTTGAAACAAGCAGCATGCCTTAAATACTATTATCTCAGTATGGATCCAGAAAGTAGGGTTATTATTATGTTAACTTTACATTTTTAAAGTGAAGAACGCTACAAGTAACTGCTTCCAGATTCCCTGTTTTCATTTTGGTTCTTTTCGCAGCTGTCAATTAATAATGAGAACCAGGTTAGGGCAGACAGTTATACAGAATTATAAAAGTGACTGCTACCAGTTGTTTCAAAATGAACACTTGGGAAGTTTTGGTGCTTCCCATTCTTTACAAGAGGAAGCCAATAAAATCCCAATCTAATTTATTAATTTCTTTGTTGCGAGAGAGGAGGAAACATCATATTCACCAGTTTACTACACTGGAAGAGGAAGTAGGTGGAGGATTTCCCCTGAGCTGGGAATGTTCTACTGCCACCAACCAGCACAGCAGAGATATCTCTGCTGCTTTTTCCATCAGGCTCCATTTTTCCTATGGATCAATGGCAAAAATACCTTGGAGTCAGGGAAAAGAGAAGGAAAAACAGGTCTCAGCCCTGTCTTCCTGTCTGATATTAATCATTCCAGGTACTGGGCAGCTCCAAATAAATGAGCTGTTTCTGGCTGACTACAGCACTCACTCATCACAGTATCAATATCTAGCATTGCTGTGACCTGTAGGTTACGGGAATAGTAAGACAATAAACTCAAACTCATTCATCAGCTTTACTGATTTCAATAGTCTAAAAGTCGCTTTTTTCTTTATTTTCACCTTGCATCTATATTTTGAAGGTGTACTAAAGTGTATCTTCTTAGCTGATAACTACCTTGCTCTTTGTAACCCATCTTCATCATCTTGACCAATTTTCTTCAGAGCCTTCAGCATCTTTGTCCCATGACTCTTTTCTCCAGCAAGCACATTTCTAGTTTTGTTGTGCCATGTGATTCCATTTTCTCAGTTCTCCATCAACCACCAATGCAAGAAACCTGCATGCAGCTGGTTGCAATGCCTGCTGCTCTCCTCTGGTGTCTCAGCTGCTGCACTTCCTTTCACAAATCCTAGATGTAGACTTGGACTTCTTGTTTTAGTCACCTTCCATGACTGACAAAAAAACCAGCAGCCCCAGATTCTGATAATGAAGATCCACAGGTGAATGACAGCACTGTTTTGAAAAAACTGGCAATGACGGATATTTTTACTTTGAAATTTTGTTTCTAATTCCACTGTTTTCCATGGGTCATGCATCCTCTATTTTGGAGGAGTGCATTGAAAGGCAGCAGATTTACCTCTTTTTTGCCCTCCAGTTTCAGGTACAAATTCTTCCCCCACTGTAAGTCAAGAGGCAGGAGCTACTATGGCATGCTGTATGAGACAGCTTCTAAGGAAAAAATAACTATTCCTTAAACCCACCTTGTTTTTGACAGGTTTCTTAAAGGCTCTACAACAATATAATTAAATCAAGAAACTAGTGGAGAAACATGTTCAGGTTTAGTTTGGTTGTTTTTTTTTTCTTTTTCTCTTTTTTTTTTTGTTTTGTTTTGTTTTGTTTTGTTTTGTTTTGTCTCATCTTCACTTTACAATCTGAATCTGCGAAGAGGCGTAGGGGAGTGTCCTCTTGACTGTGGTGGGTAACCCATGTAACAGTCTGCAACGTATTTACTCTGGCTGATACATATATATACATACACACACACACATTATATATATATAAATAAATATTTGTTTAAAAAAAAACTGTGCAGGGGCAACAGTGTCACTGAGTAGTCTCTTCTCAATTTAGGAAGAAGCGTTGGGGTGAATAGGGGGCAGTTTCATCAGTTATTTCCTTCTTTCCTGTGCGGGCTTTGAAAGGACTTCTCGAAATCATCACCGAGCTCCCGGACCGGCCGGGCCCCCGGCACCGCCGAGGCCACTGGCACCAGCTGCCCACCGGGCGGGCCCGCACACAATGTCCCCCCTCATGAGGAGAAGCCCCTCTGCCCGCCGCCCAGCCATTCTCTCCCATTCTCTCCCCGCGCCGCCCACTCTGCTCTGGCCTGGCCCCCAAGGGGGTCACGGAGGGCAGCGGGTCCCGCTCCCGCCCCCTCACTGTCAGGAGGGCACAGGTGGCGGAGCCGCGGGCAGCAGCCACTCCACGGACACCTCAGGGGNGGGCCGAGCATGGCGGCGCTGCGGGTGCTGGAGCTGTACAGCGGCATCGGGGGGATGCACCAGGCCCTCAGAGGTACCGGCGCGTCCCGCGGGGCTCCGGGCTGCCTGCCCCGCCCGGGACACCCCGCCCTCGGGGGCTTCATCTTCTCGAGGGGGGGCAGTGCAGGGTGCCCCTCTTCTCGATGGGGCGGGCAAAGGTGGCCCCTCTTCTCCCATAGCCCCTTCCCCAGCCCGGCGTGTGGCACCAGCTACCCAGGAACACGTTGGGACAGAAATTAGGGATCCCTGCTCCGTGTTTTGCCCAGACAGCTGCTTGTGGAAAGGCCGTGATTTTGTTTTCGTTATTGTGTGCTCTGTGTAATACAGAGGCCCTCTTGCTGCAGATGGCATGGGGGTCACGGAGATGCCCAGGATGAGAACCACATGAGCCAGGGTTTCCCACTGGCATGCACATAGACTGGGTTTTCATAGGCCATAGTTAGGTGAGCAGCTGAACCATGTTCCAATATGAGTGAGCCTGACCATCTGAAGCTGGTATAACATTTTATAAACATGAAAATTAAATGTGGAATTTGAGCTGGTGTAGAGAGTTCACACCAGCTCATGTTCCCAGGTGAGTTTTTGATCTGGCACAAGGAACCCTGGAGCTCAATTTACTGAATTGTTAAAGCACGGCCAGGTGACCTTCAGCAGGTCCTGTAGATTGTCTGTGAATTGGCTTCCCCAAAATAAGAATTGAGTTAGAGCTATTGATTTCCATTGTAAAGTACCCTGGACCTTATTGCTTTGAAGTCCCTGTTTCAACGCACATTAGTATAACTTACTAATCACCATAATAATTTTAACTGTAACTACAATCCATCAGATCTTTCAGTCTTCAGGAGCATTAGCAGAGAGCTAATTGTCATTGTCATAAAAACATCAGGTGGAAACTTGCCTTATCTTGCTGTTTTTCCAGGGAGCTACGGAATATTAAGAGTGTGCTTATGGAGTGAAATCTGTTTAGCATCATTTATTTACTTAAAACACACTCACAGTTGTCAGTGGCATTTTTCCTACTATCCTATTTTTACTAAGTGCTTTATTTATAAACACAAGTTTATAAAATATATTTTAATGTGTTTATTATATAGATAAAAATTCACAACCAAATAGGTTCCTACATTGTTCCAACCCACTTGTTTTGAGGATGTATTTTCCTTATTTCCAGAGACATTCTTAGGCTATTAAGAGGCAAGTATAGCTTTGTCTGGAACTGCACATTTTGGAGTTTTTGTAGGGTGAAAACAGCATGTTATACCTTGTATATAGTGTGCATGCTAAAGGTAGCATGCTGCTTTTCTGGTAACCAAATTCCTGAAGTGATGGCAAGCTATCCATGTTTGTTGTATTGTAGACAATTCCCATATTTCTATAGGAAGTGGACTGGTTCCTGAAAGTTAGCCTGCACCATGGTTCCTTCACTCTTTACTGAATTATCTAGCTGTGTTCTTGCCATAATAATGGATGTCTTGGGGCAGTTCAGTAGTGTCCTGCAATAAATATTTAATATTTAATAAATTATAATGCTAGATGTGATATCCTTTGCATTTCCACCTGTGAAAATATCACTTGAACCTCAGTAAATACTTAAAAGGGTGGGAATGTTGGGATGCTTTATTAGATTATCAGAATAATGTAGACTTTTATCCAAAAGATGCACAGAATTAGTGGTGCTCCAGTGGATAGTTACTACACATATGGATTCTTGAAATCATGTCACCTAAAGGTGTAGTTTGGAGACTGAAGGACTTAACTAAACCCTTTGTATTGTTTCCTGAATAGGTAAATTTCCTTCCACGGTTACTGTTTCTGAACTTGCTGAACAGAATTGATTTAGTGTCAGTCTTTGGTGTAATTTCTGTTCTTATGGGTTTGCATTTGACTGAAGAAATTGCAATGGGTATGAACAGTGAGACTGAGATTTTTCTGTAGTGGGATCAGCCAAAGCAGATAAAGGGGCTGTAAGTAAGGACATTTAATTTATTATTTGTGTAAATGACCCTAACTAGATCAAAATGGTCAGGTACCAATCGAAATTTGCAAAGTGAATAGACACAAAGCTATTTGCATTACAGTTGGTATAATATTTTTCAATCTGGGTGCTTATGTTTCTGGGAAGCATATGAGAACTCAGCCCATAAGCATTGTGTTGTCTCAGGAAAGGTCCAAACCACACACTTGTAAAGGAAAATCTTGTTTAGAGTCTTGTTAAAAGTAATAGTCAGGGAATTTGATTAAAAGGTGTCCTACAAAATTTGCACTGAGGTATGTGTTTAATAACAGGTTATTATATAAAACTGTTTTTGATGAATTGGATTTCATTTGAGAGCAGATATACTTGGGTATTTGATAATTTTTACTGGTTTTTAAAGTCCTTTGGACATCTGGATTCAGTTTTCTTACACAGTTTATGAAGGAACAAAGTAAAGTCAAGGGGCATTGAAGTGTTTGCTTTTGCATGCAAATAAAACAGAAAAGAAGTGAATGTTCCTCTGTGAGTACTTCAGTAATGTGTTTCTTATATGTTTTTGGCCTGTATGTGTACATGAAACCATGCTGTTTGAAAAGGTCTCTGATCCTATCCTCCATTTAGCAAGTGGCAGATTGTTCAGCATCTTCTTTTAAATCATGTATAGAAATATTAGAAGGGTTGTGGGGGTTTTTCAAAAATAAATATGAAGTTTGAAAGAAAGACCTCCATTGTGCCAGTGCCTCCATAAGCCAGATGCACGACAGATGATGATTATGTATAATAATATATTATCTTAGTATGGTTTCTAGTAAATCTGTAAGATAAGAAAAATAATAGGAATATGTAGAAAATGAAGGGAGCATGTAGTATTTCAGTGGCAGCATCCCAGGAAAGCGTTGTTCTACAGAAGGGATTCTGCAGTTCTTGCAGGCTAGTTCCTGACCATGTAATGGGGTCAGTTATGGTTAATTCAGCTGGTCCAACTTTCTGCTTTTCTGTGAAATTGCCAGTGTTTCAATTGACAAATAGGTATTTCTCAGGAAATCTTATGCTAACTTTTCTACCTTGATGCCCTTCTTTGCTGTGATCTTTCAAACACTTATAGGATAGCTTGCAGGATGAAGATATTTGTTGTTTTGGCAGCTGTCATTAACGTAGAATGCATTTGGCACCAAATAGTATGCAATTGGTTTTGAGATTGTCCTTGCCTACAGTAAAGAATAGTTGAATTTTCACATATTGGTGGAAGTTTAGAGTCTCTTGTGTTTCTCTGTGAAGAGTACATAGAAGTTGTGAGTACATAGTTTCACAGTTGAATCACATTCTTTTTTGACAGTGAAGAGAAGGTTGTTTCTGAACTTAGGTTTCAGTATAAAGCTGAAAAAGAAAAATCTTGGGGATTGTCTAGTGTTGGTAATTTAGCAATAGATAATTCAGCACATGTAGAATTTCAGGTTTTAGATTTCGAATGCTTTATAATAATATTTTAACACCAAAGATCTGCAAAAAGATACCATCTTTTGATGGTATCTTTTTGATAAATATACCATCAAAAGATGGTAAAGTTGAGCTTAGTTGAAGTCAGAAATCAATGAGTCTGTTCATATTCACATTCTTAAAGGATTGAGGCAACAAAGGGATGAAAATGCATTTCTTTCTTCTTCCCACCCTGTACCCCAAGCCTTTTAGGATTTATAAAGATTGATGTTTAAGTCAAATACATCTAAATTTATGGTAATTTTTTAATGAGTGTGTGAGTGAATTTGCCCTTTATGAAGTGCAGAGTTTCTGCAGTGAAAAATAGTGTTTTATTTTTAGAAAATCTATGGCTACATATTCATTTCCTTAGCAACTTTCCATGAAACAAACAACCTGCTCTTCCTCCTTCCCAACCAAAACAAACCTAAACTGGCTTATTAATTTAGGCAGTTTTCCCATGAAAAATGGGTTCCATGTCTCTGCCACAAGCATTTGTAATCTGCCAGGTCCCTGAAAAAAGTCCTCTTGCATGAAACACTAAAAGACATATTCTAAAAATACCATAATTTTGCACTGATGAAGTTGGTGATATTTTTCCTCTGCAATTACTGTATTTCAATTTTACAGAGTAACAACTTAATCTCTTGTGCTCTGTCATGCATGTTTGTTCATTTTATTTGATTGTCTCTGGGAATGGCACAGCACAGTGAGCTGGTGTGTGTATTTACACTGTGCAAAGGTATCCCACCAGGAGAGGCAAAGGAGATAAAACTGGCTTTGAGGTTCAGCCTAATGCAAAACAAAAATGTTGCTGGTTTGAGCTAGATTTTACACCTTAACTCCATTTAATGCTTCTCCAAAATATAGCTCTTTGTAGCATGGGATTGTACCAGTTGTGCTATAATGTAAGTTTATAAAGTTTATATGGCTTAACATGATCAAATCCTTTACAAATAGAGCAGTGAAAGAAGTTGCTAAGTATCCTGCTGGAACCCAGTATCAAGTTTACTGATAGTCGTGTTGACTGTAGCCATGGGCAGTTCAGCCTAATCATTTCAGCCAGGAGCTGACAACTCAGAAATTAAATCTTTGCTCTCTGTTTTAAAAGGAAACAGGAGTGACAAAACCTGTGACTAATCTTCCATTTTCCATCTATTTCCATATACCTGTTAGAATAGATAGTTGTTCTGGCTCCTATTTTCCAATATGCTGAAATCCACCAAACTGCCCTTGCTATAACACAGTGTATTTCATGTGTTCTGTTGACATTGATGACACTATTCCAAAAGTACAGTAGTGAATATAAACAGATCTATGTTAATTTTAAGGTCTGCAGAAACACATGACAAAGGAATCAATTCTAAAGAGGAAAAGGACATATAATGTCAGAAATTTTATTTCTGTCATGTGAAGATTACACTCTTTGGGTTTACTTTTTCAAATCAGAAGCTAATGCACATATCCTCTCTTTCTTTGTTTTGAACGCATCATCTTCCAATCCTTGCAGCAGAGTCCCTTTCCCTCAAAAATGACTATTCCATACCTGAAGGAGCTTGTAAGCATTGTGTATTCAATAGAAGACTGGGACCTAAAGTGTGATTGCTGCCTCTTTAGACAGTTTAAGTAAGAGTCAAAGAGTTTCTCTTGTCTGGGTCCAAGAGGTTTTAAGCTTTAAGTGTGAAATCAGTACATTACTAATAGGATGATACAAATTTGATTTCACCCGCTTTCAGCCGAGAGAAAATATTAGTCTACTCTGCCTAAAAATTAAGTCATAACACCTGCCTCAGTAACTTCCCCATCATGTCTGTGGCTTCTGTTTGAACTGTGTCATCTTGCTCAGAAATGAAAAGTCTCAGTTCAAAAACTGGTGTTGAGGAATCCTATATTGTATTCCAGCAAATCATGTATTCCAGCAGCCTCTTAGTTTCACTTAGGAAATGTGTATTATTTTTTCTTTAGTCTGAATAAAATGATACTGTTTTCTGCATTGTCGTAATTATCTTAAATATCTGTTTTGAAAATTGGATGTACTTCTTTGAGTGGGATAAAAAAAATCTCCAGAGCTGTGTCTGTTTCTGTATTGAAGTTCTGCTATGTATTTTGGGGAGTTGATTTGACATCCCACCAAGTCAGCAATTCGTGAGTTGGTTTTGTGCCTTTTGTCAGTGGGGATAGTTAAACACAGTCTTGATTCTGTTTTTCTTAGATTCTGCTATCAGGCTTTTTTTATGGTGCATTCCTTATAGTAATTTTCAAGTAGTAAATATATTTGCTATAGAAAAGCAGAATATTCCTGTTTGACATAAAGTTATTTAACTTTCAGGAGAAGTTCTTTAAAATAGTTGCATTTTCGCATTGTTTGAAATTTACACAAGCTTTTCTTTGTTAGGCTGGATGTGTGAGAGCTGCTTGTCTGCTCGAGCTCCTTCATGCGTTTCCAGGGCATTTCCACACAAATACGCTTAATCAGCTTTTAGAGGGAGTCTGTTCTGTTACAGGAATTCCCTAGTGAGCTGTGACTTCTAAATGAAAAGGAGGAGAAGCTTTGAAAACGTTAACAGGTCTTTGAATTAGGAAGGGAGGATCTCAGGTAGAATACTTCAGGAAAAGTTCCTGTCCTTTTTCCACGCTGTACATCTCTGGTTTTGACTGAACATTGTATTGCAAGGAGATTCAGTAGGTTACTGTGTGCTGCGTGTTCTCTACCAGTATCTCCAGGCTTTTGGGCCTGTGAATTCCTCAGTAGCTGTCGTTTCTTGTATGTATGCAGGGAGATATTGAATGGGTGGCAGTAAAAAACAAGTGACTGAATCATGAGTTGTGAGAGAAAGCACACAGCTTGCCTTCTCAATTGCCCTTTTTAAACTTTGTGTTAATTTAGATAATAATTAGAGGGTCTTGTTTTTTTAAATTTTATTTTTCTTCTGGAGTACCTGGAAAACACAGTAAGGGTTAGCTTGTTAGGACAATGTGTTTTAAGAACTGAAGGAGTGAGTGAGAAAAGTGGTCTCTTTAACAGTATTGGAAGTTTGTTCCTGTTATTTAGATGCTGCAGCTTTGTTTTAGGAGGATGAGAGTGTTGGTTTTTGAACACGTTTTTGAATTGAGACATTCATCCAGCTTTTCTTTCACGCTAGGTGTCAGTGTTAACATACCTGTTCTGTAATCTCAGGTGTAGTCATGCTATTGTCCTTGTGGATACACCTGTATTTATTTCTCAGTTACAACTTCTGGTCAAAAGGTCAAGACAGTAATGGCAAATAATGATTTGTATGTTGACCCTTAATGGTCTGTAAGTATTTATCTTGTGAAAAACCTTATCTTTTTGCCCTTGATTGCATCAAATAAACCTGGAAGAACCAGCATGGTCCTTGTTAAAATGTCTGCTACAATCTTTTCAATACCCACATTTCTCTTTCATCTTAGTTTTGATTAAGATAGCCTTGAAAACCTGAAAGATAGTAGATGGATGGTAACTGCATTATTCAAAATAAAATCCACTGGGATCATCCCAGTTGGGCTTTCATCCTCTCAGACTGTAAATAATTAGCTGACTAGCAGTAATTTATATGGTGTCTCATAAGGTCATTTGTTAATGTGTTACTTGAGCATATTGTGAGCTTATTCAAAGGCATGTGGCTATTTGCCTTGTTTCTTTTGGTTTAACAAAAAAAAAAAACAAACAAAAGTTGCCTGTGTTTTGTCTGAGGCTTTGTAATGCCGACCATAATGTAAATGTCCTGGTGGTTGATACTGATCTCAGGTATCAGGAGATAGGGTCACTTCTCTACTTGCAGCTGTGACAGAAACCACAGCCCATCTTCTTGGATAAAAAGCCTCAGTGAAGGTATTGTGTTTAGTAATAACAAACAGTGTGACATGATGAGCAATGGAGTAAACATTGCTCTTTTTATCTCTTTAGCTTCTGTAGAACATATTACTCTCTTAGTCTATAAATGAACAACTGTTTATTTACTTTCTTTTTAGTGTGTTTTTATTTCAGGGTTTTAGCTGTGAGTTTGTTACACTGTCCTCTCTTCAATAACACCTCTATCCAAGAGAGGAGAAGCTGCCAAATTTGGTATTTTGGGACCTTTAATTCAAAGGAGGCAGCAATTGAGTTTGAGGCCTAAAGCTTTACTGAAATGTAAGCACAAATGTTTTTCAGGCAATTTAAATTTTTGTTGGAAGAGTAGACATACATCAAATATATTCATGCTATTTTTTCATGATGAAAAGTAGTCCACCTCTAAAATAACTTATTTCTTGTAAGTTGTCAGAGGATAAGGCAGTGGCAGTGGGGCTTGGCAGGTTGACTTGGGATTTGCATAGTCAGGGAACTTGCTGCCACAGAGACCTACACAGAGGTGGAAATGTTGTAGAGGTGCACCCTGCTTGGAATTTTTTTACCTACTAATTAGGTGCACAGTAAGCTTCCATTTTTTGATATATAAAGAAGGGAAGTATTGCCCATATGATTAGAAAAACTGTATGTTTTTAATACAGAGTTTCGAAGACAACACAGCAGAATTTGGTTGTGTAATTTGCCTTTTGTTTTTGAGTGATGCTGTAACACAACTGAGAAAATACATTTTTCTACGAGTAAAAAGCTAGAGTTTTCAAATTATTTTTTAAATTTTAGAAAGCTGCACGTATGCAGAAGTTGTAGCTGCTGTTGATGTGAACACTCTTGCCAATGAGGTTTATAAGCACAACTTTCCCAGCACGCCGTTATGGGCAAAGACTATTGAGGTGAGTAATTAATGTGTTTTTTACTGTAGTGTGGCATTTGTAAGATGTAAGTTGCTTTCACTGTCTTTATTAGTAACAAGAGAAACAAAAATTATTATGAATTATGTTATTATGGATAGAGCAGTTTTACAATAACTTTGAGCTCTTGTGCTGCAGTTGCTTGTTGAAGTAAGAGGGATATTCATACTGCAGGCTTTTCCTGAAAGTCTTGCCTTCTGCATGAAGAAATGTTATATAAATGTCAAGAGGAATGCTTACCATGAGTAAAGGAATGTCAAAAATCATATTTTTAGATTAAAAAAATATTTTCATGTACTTTGAAAAAAACTTAACTAAATTACCTGGGGGCATGTCTTTGTTTTGAAGTTATAGTTGGACTCAGAGAAACACAACAAAATATATTGGACTTGAATCTTTTTTAATGGGCTCAATAGATAAAATGTTTTAGGAATTCTGTCACTTGCCAAATTATTTGAAAAATAACTAAGTAAAATTGGATTCTGTTTTAATAGATGAGAGGCAAGCTAGGCATGGAGTTTTGCTTGGATTGAGTTAGAAATTACCGTATACTTCTTAATCTTTTACGGTTTTACAACATGACAGTAAAAGATACTGTGTCTGTTTTAAGACACCAGCTTAAGTAAGAGTTAAATAGATGGCTAAAGGTTAAATGCTTATTCAGCACTCAACTGGCTAAATGATAGTTTATAGTTTTATAATGGAAAAAGATTAATCTTTTCCTGTATCATTTTATAGTAGACAAGAGCAGATAATAGAGTCAGTGACACCTTCTTCAAATATAATGAAAAAAAATAGCAGCTTTTGTCTAGTTTTCTGAGGGTAGCTACGTTACATTTGCTGTATAGGTATCCCTCAGAGTATGTAAGAAGTGATTTCTTTGTCCAAGTCATAGTTACTTGATCGTTGTCCTTCTTTCCTCCTGGCCCCTTAATGTTTTGACCTTCTAGTGTTGGTGAAAACTTAGTTTAGAGGAATTTTTACCGGTGTAATTAATTCCTACCACAGACCTAATTCTTTCTTTTCTAAGCAGGATTATCTTTGTAGAGGAGAATTTTAGCCATACAATATCTTTGACTAATTTTTATAGGGGAAAAACTATGAAATAAACTCTATAGAGTGCATTGCCAGTGAGCTCCTAAGAGCTAAACCCCATAGTTTGGATCTGTAAAAATTATCATATTTACACTTGAGCTACTTTTCTTCTCAGATGTTTTTACACAAATTTTGAGTATGTCGACACTGGTTTTGATCTACAAAGACTTCATATCTGAGTAATGATACTTTATTTTCAGGACAAATAACAGGTGAGTATCTACTGAAAGAACCACTACACACCTCAAAGAATGAGCAGATACAAACCTCAAGATCATATATAAATGCTAACCTTATTGGTGTTCTGTTTTATGTGAAGAGCAGTGAATGCATATTTACATTTTATGGTTTGCCAAGATAGAAAAGATTTTGAAATAACTAGGTCAAATGAGAGACTAGGTAGTATTTTGCTAAATGAAGCATACAGTGAAATTAAGAGGGGTAGTTTGATCTGAAAGATGACTTGAGAATTTCATACCATTCATAACACTCAACAGTCTTCTATTTTCTTCTGTTTTCAGGGCATAACACTGAAAGAATTTGACAGATTATCTTTTGATATGATTTTGATGAGTCCTCCCTGTCAGCCTTTTACAAGGTAAGTACAGCACACTTGGGGAAAAAAGTGCAGTTATTGCACTATATACGGTCAAAGGAGAAATGTTATCAGGAGTGACACTATGTGTGGGTGATCTGTGTATCTTTTTCTTCCTAAGCAGATGTGTTGTAGCTCTGTTCACCATGATGTTTACTGAAGTGAAAGAAATATAGCAATTTGCATCTTAACTGTTGATCACATTTCTTGCATATGTATATATTTATTCAGTTTAAGCTAAGTAAGCTTCTTAAAGCACCAATTTTGTGAACTGTATTATTCCTGTAATAGTGAAATTTAGTGTTTAAGAGTTCTTCCTTTCCTTTTAGATATGAATCTAATATTTTCCTAGGGCAACTTGAGAAGGAGGATTGGAATTTCTCAGTTCTGCCTGAGACTTAAGAGTGTAATTGGGTTTTATTTGTACTTCGAAAATTGCACATGCACACTGTTTATTCTGAAGAATATTTCAATTTTAGCCAAGACCAGAAGGATAATGGCTTTGAAATGATTTTGTAAATGATAAGGAGAAATATCTTGCTGATTAAGGACTGAGTTTACTGAGATGTTATTTGTCAGATTAATTTGTAATTTGTATCATTTGACAGCAGTGACCAGTGGGGTAAGATTCTAGTAGCTGCACTCATGCAAAGTAGTAGCTTCATGAAAAAAGTCTGTTGATGGTGGTAATACTGATTGTGTAAGAAAGTATATCTCACTGAATGTTTTGAGATTGAAAAGAAATCCCTGTGAAGTGGTGCTGATCTGTAAAAATGAATTAGTGCGAACCTATAATGTATATAGGAATAATTTCATATTTTTTTCTTTATAATATGATGAAAAGAAAAATCTGTGTATGACTGATTAATTTAGATGCATGTTAAAGCTCTTCTACAAAGCTTTTATTCTTTTTTTATGAGCTAATACAAGTATAAGCTAGGGAAACACAGGCCTGGAATCATTATCATTTTTGTAACCTACATAATCTGTCCAGTTTAGTGTTACAAAATTGATTCCTAAGTTATTCATGTGGAGCTCAATCCTGCTAAATGGTGAACAATGAGGCTTTAATTCATAGAAATAATTTAATATATTCAGTGAAAAATAGCAGGGTATTCCCAGAAACCCAGTGGGGGTTTTTTGTTCATTCAGAGCCAAGTATGTTCAAAGGCTTTGCTGGACAAGACCAGAATGCTAAAGCCTTTGCAGACTGGGGAGTGGATTTCATTACTGAATGCTTCAATTTAAACCTTGCTGTGAGCTGATGGATTCCAGGGGCAGCCTTTCATTCCTTAGAGCATCTCTCAGGACACTGCCTCTGTGAGCAGGTCCTCCTGTCTGTACGTGATGCTTTTGCAGAATCCCCTTTCAAAACTCAAAGCAAAGTGTCAGCATTCTGTAGGAAAATGTAACTCAGATGTCATTCTGCTCTGAGTAACACACTGGTGTTTCTTGATTCTTTCTTAGAATTGGCCTGCAAGGTGACGTGTCCGATCCACGGACGAAGAGCTTTCTCTATATCCTTGATATTCTCCCAAGGTATAAGTGAACTTCTACCTCTGTTATAAACCCTAAACCCCCTTCTGTAACTAGGCTTTGTTGTAACTAGGTCTTCTATATTTCAGTGAGGTAAGACATCTGTAATGTTTTAGGGGCATACTACTAGTGTTGTGTTGTAGTCTGTGTTTGTTTTCACATGATCATATGTAACTTACAAATACTTGTATTTTACTAACGCTGTAATCACTTCATTGTTGCTGTATATGCTTTCATCGTCTGGTTTCCTTTTCATTGCATGTCTGTCTAAACTGTGCCTAGACGATAAAGGAAAAGAAAGAGTTCTTTTCAGTTCAACATCAAATTTGCATTGATTTTGCATAGAAACAGGAGTAGGTAATATAGTAGTTTGTCTATTGGTCTCATGGAAACATGAAGGTTTTTAAAATACTGGGTTACAAAAGCTTAGATGCAACATATAGTCATCTTTCGAACAGGCACCATTTGAAAATTGGTTTAAGTATGTTATTGACTGTACAATGCAATGCATCTTGCAACCACTTCTTTCTTAAAGTCTCTGTTCTTTTTGGTGCTGCTTCTAGATATCTTGGGGCAGATTGTGTATTTTTGGTTTGTAGTACAATCTCTTGTTTGGAGTAGTAATACTAAAGAATTTGAGTAGCACTGCATTGTCTGGACAGTGTCCTTGTCCTTGTATTCATCTGTTGTTTTTTGCCTGGTCAGATCCCAGTTCCTAATAAAACAGCCGTAATTATTTGTATTAGTGGCAGTCTTGCTTCACCTGGAGACTAGGACAGCTGTTCCCTATATATTCCTCCAGTAGTTCATCTTGCTGTCAGGATTGGAGAAGGACAGATTAATGTTTGGTGTCCTTTACTCTTTTTTTTTTAATGAATGCTTTCAACACAGAAGGAAACCAGTACCAAAAAGCCTTTCTTTCAAACTGCTGTTAGCACTGGGAGAAAAGGGTCTTCATCCTTATTCTAGAAACTTAATGCAGCCAACAACATTAAATGGAACTGTGTTTTTGCCCTTGCCATGAGCAGAGAGAGAACAATGACATAGAAGGGCTGAGTGGCTTGGCAGGGCCATACATAAGAAATCTGTGGCAGACAACACAGAACAAAACACAGATTCTGTAGCCCAGTAAGTTAGACAATTCCTAGGTAAAAAAGAATGGTTATTACTACTCCCCTGCTTCTGTCAGAGACACAAAATTAGGGAGAGAATGTGGGTTGTTTGGAAGTTGCAAAGGATGTCTTTTGTGGAACAAGAAATGTAGCACGAGTTTCCAACTGATCTGTTAAAATGATAAATGAAACCTGGCAGATACTGAGTAAGTTAATAATTTGTCAGAATAATAGCACCTCCCATGTCCTTAAAGGCATCCTGACCTGGGGATTCCTTTCCATTAAACTGAGACATGGTTAAGAGGCTGGCTGCTTTTGGACATTATAATGCATTAATATGGAAATATTGCTTCCCAGTTGCTGTGGACTTAGCTGGATAAACAGCAGAAGCTTTTCCTTCTCAAAACCAAAGCTTTAGACACTCCAAGACCTGTATTTTTATCACAACGATGCAAATGACCTGGGCTTGGCTGTCTCACTTTTATCTCAACACCCCAGGAGACACTGCTAATGTCCCTTATCTCTCTGGGGAGGGTTCTTGAAGCAGCACCTACTCTAAGTAGTCACTAGAAGGTTCAACATGATGGCTTCTGTAGAATTTCTCAATTCCAGTGGATTTGTGTTTTACTGAGATAGTGCTTATGTGTTTTTTGAATATGATACATTTGTGAGACATTGAGTATGGAGTACTTCAGCCCCAAAAAAGGAAATTCTTGATATAGGAATTATCCCTTTACATTCTAGATTGCTATTAGATGCAGTTTATGAAAAGTGTAAAATAATTTCTCATCCTTGGATGTACTTATCTTTTGTTCAGTCTTTTATAATGAAATATTGCTGAAATGAGGCTCAAAGATAGCCTGGGATGACAAATATTAGAGACATTGGAAAGGACAATTTCAAGATCTGGAAAGACATGGGAAATCCTTGGAGGACCCAGCCAGCAAACAAAGTCCAACTCAAATGGTTCAGATACTGTCTGTTTATCGTGTCCAAGCCATAACACGGCGAAATCCAGTGCTAAAACAGAAAAGTGCTGTATTTACAGAAACATATTTAATGTTAACACCTGCCAAGTACTTAACACTTCCTCTTTGTACAGTGATTACTTGTCTTGTGATCTGTCTATCCCCTATGAGTGCATGCATTTCAGGCTGTGGTCTGGATTCATTGCTGAAAAGTAAGTTTCCTAGTAGTCAATGATGAAGAGTGTGAGTAGACATACCAGCAGATATATTCTCCATTCCTCTGCAAGGAATTTGGCTGATGCTGCTTTTCTCAGCTTTGTATTACTTTTTCACTGTTATTTAGTATTTTTAAGTTTGGCATAGTTTCTTGTAGATTTTCCAGTTTCTTGTGAGATGCATTGGTTCTTTTAATTCATGTGATGTCTTTAATTGGAGGTAATTAAAAATGTGCTGAAACAAAGTCTGCTGTAATTTGTTCCAATGGAAGTCCAAAGTCACTAACTTCAGTAAGCATGCAGCTGCTGTCTGGGGGGCATTAATATCCTACTTCTGTATATTGTTCTGAGATCTCAGTGTGTGACAGACATTGTGTGTCTACATTAGCCTTATTAGAAAATTAATCAGTGCTAGAGAATGTTCCCAGAGACTTGAATCTGAATCATCTATGCTTCTAAATTGCTGGAACGGTCCCTGGCACAGTCTGGACATGCTGATTTCTCCGGAGATTTAATACACTGTTTTTGGAATGTGCCTATTTCCAGACCTTTGCACTGATCCTGCTAAAGCTGAGCCACCTCCTTCCCTTCCCTCCATCAAAATAAAAAAGTCAAGTTTAGAAAATTGAAAATATCTGCAGAAAATTTGAACTCTAAATATGTTGTGTTTCTTAAATCAGTTAAATGAATACTCATTCTGATACGTTATCAGTAAAGGTTTATGTGACATTTTGACATTGATTTCAGGTACAAGCACTATAAAACAACAGTTTTATGGCTAAGTAGCAATGGGTTTTCCCCCAACAGTTACATTTCCTATTATACACTGAATCTGTTGAATATTATTGTGCTTTAGGAAATGAACAGTGATAAACATTTTCAAAAGTACATGCATGGAGTACAAGGGGGTAGAGCTGTTCATCCAAACATATTGTTTTTTTTGTTTTTACCAGCAGTCCATGTTTTTAATTCAGTTGGTTTTTTAAGGATGCTAAACTTCAACAGCTAGCATGATGTGGAGATACTTTGATCTTTCTGCTAGCTAAACAGGTCTGTGGATGAAAATAATGTACTTTACATCTTGTTACACTGATTTGCTTATTTTTTTCCTTGTAGGCTTCAGAAGCTTCCAAAATACCTACTTTTAGAAAATGTTAAAGGATTTGAATCCTCTTCTGCAAGGTAAACTCAAAATAATATATGTAGATTTTAGTTTGCAAAAAAGATATATTCTTTAGAAAGAGAAGGGATTTATTCTTTAGAAGGGATTTTTATTTCCTAGAATTGGAGTTAAGAGAATAGCTTGAGATGGGACAGGAATTGAAATCTTAGGTTGTGAAAAGAACTGGCTAGATAACTGATTATGTCTCTAAGTGGATGAAATACAACAGTATTTTATTTTTAATTTTATTTGATGAGTATTTGATTTGATTTTATTTCATGATCATGTTTGCTTTAGAAAAGGTCAGAATTAGTTTTCAAAAAAAATAGTAATAGGTGTTACACTCAGAGGTTTCAGGGGCTTATTCAGGACAGGATCCCATGGTATCTTGTGTTATGGTCACAGAATAGTCTAGGGGCTTTCTTGAGTGCCTTTGTTGATAGTAGTATATCCCTGGTTCGGGGCTGCCATCAAATGGTCCAGAGATACAGTAAGAAGGTCTTATGTAGTCTTGGTCTGAAATGTGGAAGAGGAAAGGTGTCACTTCAGTTACCTCATGACAGCAGGAGCTCTCCTCTCTTGTGACCAAAGCAGGAGAGAGAGAGCTGCAATCTTCCTTCTCAGTTCTCACTGGAATAGAGTGGGATCTGTCCATGCACTCCTTAAAGCACCAACAGCCACCCTGCATATCATGCTCTTAATGAATATGGCAGGCAGCTGGCAGTCATGCTCAGCTCTCTCACTGGTTCAGAGTTCATGGTCTTCTCCTGTAGCCCCCAGGATTCCCTGGGCTGTGCCTTACTTGCCAGTGTTTGGGACAAGCTGTAGTTCAGAAAGCACCCCAGTTAGGAGACTTGTTTTCTCTTAAGACACCTAGGATGCAGTCTCACATATCATGCTGGGTACAGGTTGCAGCTCCTGCCTTTTGTATAGTTCCAGCCTAGTGCAGTCTGCATGGAATGGAGAAGAAAAGTATTTTTAAGATTATTTCCCTTAAAATCTTTTTCCATTGTTTGTAAAGCACAGTCCTACCTCACTTTTTTAATCAAAGTCACTGATTTTTGTCATCTCTTGATTTAGCCTTTTTGTTAGGCTTAGCTGGTGCTGTGTATGCAAGCAGAAGGAAGCAGTGAGCTATTTGTAGTGGTCTTAATCTCCTGTTTTATGATTCCCAGTAAAGAGGGTATCTTGCCCTCTGATTTTTTATCTTGTTGACACACTACAATTACTTTCCTAGAGATGAGATGTTTTTTGAAGGGGCATTTGCACTGTAGTAAGAGTGAGGTGCTTTTGAATGTGTAACAGTCTCTAACACTGAACTTTGTATGTTGTCTCCTTAATTCAGTAATGGATGGCATATCAATAATTTGCTGTCCAATTATTTCAATGAATGCTTTGGTAAATATGATGATGAATTTAATCTGTGTTTATTTAGGATTAAAAAAGGGGCTAAAAAAGGGAGTGATTGCTTTTTGATTTCTTTCAGAAATGAACTTTTGCAAACACTAGCAACGTGTGGATTTAAATATCAGGAATTTCTCTTGTCTCCAACCTGTGTGAGTACTAAAATTGCTCTAATATTGTTTAATAGTTCAAAGTGCACTGAGTCCAAGAACATTTGAAAATTCTCTTCTGTGTTAGAAAAGAGAGTCATGCCCTAAGCTGAATATACACTTGAATGAGAAAACCAACTGACCTGATTTCTGATTTCTCACACTGGCATAATTGTATTGCTGTTGGTGTTCAGCTCCTAGTTCCATATTGCTTTGCTGCCATTTGATATTTTTAAGAAGGCATGAATTTACACTGTAACCAGGAAGGTGGTTTTCCCTGCAGGAGCCTCATTGCTTCAGAAGTGCTGTGCCTCTGGATTTCCCAGCACAGAAAATGTGACTGTTTCTTGTGGGAGGAGGAGCTTTGTTTCCGTGTTACCCTGGCAACTGAAAAAAAAGTTTGTGAGAGATTTCAGATTGTGCAAGACTAACTGGAATCAGTGAAGTACCATAAATATTTGAGAGAAGCTAATAGAATGTAGCTTGAAAACCAATTCTGGTAGATTTATTTAATTGTTAGGTGTCTTATAAGTCCTTGTTTAAAAGGGCAAAGAAGGACTTTTTTTCTTTTAAGAGAAAACAGATAGTACCTGTCCCAAGAAATCATGAGGCATGTAAATTTTTCTTCTTTCATTGCATAAAATTTTGTTTACAGTCATATTCATTTACAGAGCAAGTCAAAACTATGAGATACAGAGAATAATTGCTCACTTGGTTCTTGGGAAGTACCTAGGTATGGAAGTTAAAAGTGTGTAGGTATTATCAACTAATACCTAGAGAATACCCTGGAAAAAAGGAGGCATCAGGGTGACCTAATTGCAGCCTTCCAGTACCTGATGGGAAACTACAAGAAAGACAGAGAGGGACTTTTTACAAGAGTCTGCAGTGGCAGGACAAGGGGGAATGGATTCAAACTTAAAGGGTAGTTTTAGATTAGAATCAGGAGAAAATTCTTTGTGATGAGGATGGTGAGGCACTGGAATGGGTTGCGCAGAGAAGCTGTGGATGCCCCATCCCTGGAAGTGTTCAAGGCCAGGTTGGATGAGGCTCTTAATAACCTGGTCTAGGGGAAGATGTCCCTGCCCACAGCAGGGGGCTTGGAACTAAATGACACAAACCATTTTATGAATCTCTGATTCTGTGAATACTGGTATCTCTGAAGTCCTAAAATATATTAGTATGTCATAGTTCTGTTACTGCATGTAATGGCAGATAACTTGTATGATACTGTAGACCACTTTTTCTCTATTATCACATGGACTAAAGGCTTCTGAATTTTGATTACAGCTTGGCATTCCCAATTCTAGGCTCCGGTATTTTCTAATTGCAAAGCTTCACCAAGAACCATTTTCCTTTCAAGCTCCTGGTCAAGTGAGTCTATTCATATTACTTGAATTTGCTTCATTTCTTGAAAATTGAGGGTTAAATTTTCAGTTTAGTGGTGTGTGTTGATGAATGCAGAAGAATGAGTGATTCCAACAGAAAAGTTAAATTCTGTCTCCTTTTTTCAGCCTGTATATTGAGCTTTGTAAGGACTGATGTGCATGTCTGGGGCCTAGATGGCTTTAAACAGTTGGGAGATGTGTTTTCTAGCTGGATAGTGGGCTAGAAAACAGGTCATACTGCTACATATTTTACACACTTGGAAAGGTCTTTTTGCAAAGGCAATTATTTGAGGCTGTTCTGACATCATTGCCAATAGGTCAACTAATCTCGATGTTACTGCTTTTGAAATCTTCATGAAAATAACATATAAAGGTTATTGTGAACATCTCTGAAGGAGTTCTTGCTCACTGTATGGTTGGCTGTCAAGTTGTTTATTAAATACAGTTCTTTATTTTATTTTTGTCACAATTTCCTCTTAGATATTGACAAGATTCCCAGATCAGGATCCAGAAGATTTACTCAAGGAAAAAGTCGCTGACAAAGTGGGTGAAACCGGTTCTTCTTTATTGTCTGAGGAGAAGAATCTGGATCCAAGCATTGGTCCAGATTGCAGCAGCAAGAGGAGTTTACCAAAAGGGGCCTTTCTATTTAAACTTGAAACAGTAGAAGAAATGGAAAGGAAACATAATCAGGATAATGATTCTTCTATTCAAATGCTACAAAACTTCTTGGAAGAGGAAAATGAAGAAATGAGTCAATATTTCTTACAACCCAAGTCCTTACTGCGCTATGCTCTCTTGTTAGACATCGTTAAACCCACCTGCCGGAGATCCACGTGCTTTACAAAAGGGTAAGTCGCCAAGAAAATGTCTTGTTAAGTCATGTCCTGAAGTTTTAAATGTATTTTCTCACTTGTGTCCTGTAAAATCACAGAGAGGTGTTTCATCAAAAAATCCTAGGCCTTTGAAAGAAATCTCCTTATATAGTGTGCTTGCTGGTCCAGTGGAATGCTCTCATGAGAATCTGTCTGGCAGAACATCATGTGCCCACTCCAAAAAAGCATTCACAAAAGACAGTTGCCATTTGTTGTTGACCTTCACAGAAGCTTAATTATCCCTGCGGAAATATGGTTCCAGTAGACTGGTATAGTGCTGATTCATTAATGAATTTCTTTATATTGCTCAATGAAGTTACAAAGTGTCATGCATGACGGATCCATTCCTCATTAAATCTGTCTCCACTGTACATTTTATTGATTTCTTGGATTTTTCAGCTAGGTAGATCAGAATAGCTGAGGATTGTCATGAAACCGGTTAGGTTGCTGTGTTACAAATCATATTTGATGGAGCAGAACATCAGTGCTTTTCTGTCTAGTAGTTTTATGATTTGTACCTTGCAATTTTAAATTTGACTTCTAGAAGTTGGTGAGAGTTCTGAAACTCCGTGGACAACTGGGCAGGAGCTTTTCCACTGAATGAATTTTTATTGAAACATTCCAGTTGGAGCCTGCAAATTTGTGGGAATTTTTAATGCTGATAAATTTTTATACTTGGATTGTTTTTTTGAATTTGCTGAGTGTTTCAATAAAATGGCTTGGATGATAAATTAAAGCTAATTGTAACTTTTTTTTAATTAGTAGAAATTAGACTGCCAGATTGACAGAATTCCAGCTTTTTTTTTTTGTTTGTTTGTTTATTTTCAACTTTTAGACAATAAAGAAGAAGAAAAAGAATTTCAAAAGTTTGAAATTTGTGCAATGGGAAAGGCCTTCCCTCAGCTCTCATTGATATATATGTATGTGCCTTTTCTGCCCTCACTCTTTTGAGTTGAGGGGGAGTCAGCATCTCATGGAATATCTTTCTTAACTAGAATAGTCAAAAAAACCCTTAGTCAGAATGGTGTCTGATGTGTTTTATGTATGCCTTAAGTCTCATCGGAGGTAATTTGGCCACTTGTGGTTTCACTAGAATGAATACATCATAGTAGTTTGTGGTCATGTTTATCAAAATCACACTGAAGGAAGCTCCTGAGTAGTTAAAATCAAGTCCCTCTACATAGTGGTGGGAAATCTGACACCAGGGGAAGGTGACTCTCATCCCTCTGCTGATATGGAGATAGTTGTGGTGGTAGTTCTGTCTGATTTACCATCTCCGTTCTGTTTTTCAAGAGCCTTTGGGGAAGAAGGTTGCCAACATGGTTCTCAGTGTAATCATCTCATTTACAGGTCTGCATTAAGAGAAGGTTTATAATTGCATCTCATTAAAGTCACTTTCTGAAGCCAAGAATAAGTCCCTGCTGTATCTGTTTCAGAAGTTTTGTTTTTATGTTTCTCTGAAGCATGAGATCTAGGAAAAAGACCCCTGAATGGAGTGGAACAGCACTCCAAGTAGTACAGAGAATCTCTCTGCTGATGTGCCTGTCTGGTGTCTTTCTTGTAAGTCACACTGACCATCAGCTTTGAGAGTGGGAGAAAAATTTCCCTCTTTTCCCTGTGGTTTTCAGGTATTTCTAGCAAGGTTCCTGTGGTGGAAGTAATCTGGATATGCCTTCTCTAGTCCTTTCTAATTCAAGGACCTCAAACACAGGTAGTTCATCAGTGATTTTTGCTATACCAGTATGCCTTTTGAAGAGCTTTGGTGGAGTATGCAGCAAAATGCAATGGCCTGTAATGTGTGAGAGATCAAGCAGGTAATTCTGTGTGCCCTTCTGGCACTTACTTCCTGGGCACTTAGTGAATGATTGCTGGATTCCATGAGACTACCAACACCTTGGTTTCTCTTTGGAGTATGTTTGTGGTGGCTGAAGTTTTGAAAGGAAATTGACTATTTTAAAGGAGAGAGGAAACAAAAATCATATCTAACTTCTCTAGATATAACTGTTCTGGACATACTTTAAATTTTTGATTTGCTATTGACAAGAGAAGCGATACCTTTCAAAATAGTGCAGATATCAATTACAGAAGAGCTTTCTCACTTTATGGAAATTACTTTTTGTCAGTCATAACATACAACACAATATACCCAGAAAAAATACCCATATGGAATGAAAATATTTTTTTAAAGCTTATAGAAATAAAAGAGGGAGGGAATCTTGAATCAGATGAAAATTGAAGACTGCAATTTCTTAAGCCAACTTCTTTCATTATAACTGTAATGAACCTTGCAATGAATTTTGTCAGAAAATCAATACATAATTTTTTTACTGTGACAAAATTTAATTATGTTCCTGGTCTAAGGTAGGAATGTTAACTTTTCTGTCGTCAGCACCTTCAATAATAATAAATAACAATCCAGCTAACATCACATTAGCCATATACCCACATTTGTATTAAAAAACCAAGAGACACACACACACACGGCCATGGACACATGGACACCAACTGGATTTTTTTTTTGGGGGAAGGGAGGAGTTCTGTATTCTAGTGCCAGTAATTTAGACAGGAATATTTATTTTTCACAATAAAACTCTTCAATACCACTCTGAATTTTACCCCATTTATTAATTTTTGCTCAGTTACATTAAACTGAAATATTACCAGATGCTATATAAGAGGAAGAGGATGAGGATTCCTCAGTGCTGTGTGTGTTACATTATTAAACTTTGGTTCGGGAATTTGCAGAATGCAACTAAGCAATTAAAGATGCTGTATTTACAAAACAGATTCCACGTGTATTTAATCTGTAACAGTGTTTAGGTCTTCTGATTCTGAGGAAGATTTGTACAGCTTTGTTTTAAAATGAGTGCTGCTCTGTCTGCTATTGGCAGAACTAATTGTAGCTTTTTCAGCTGAGGATGAAATACTCAAGATCGAGCCATGCTGGGTCATTGTGTCTGTGCCGAAGGGAAGGTATTCTTTTATTCACTGTGGAATTAGAGAGGCTTGAAACATAACTTGTGCTATGCTTTAGGAATAGGTCCCAAGTGAAACAGAAGACCTTTATGATTGTCTTTACAGTTGTACAGATAAAACTAGAGAAGAGTGTCTGTTAACAATTGATGCAAATCACATCCTTCTAATGCGGGGGATCTTCTGAAGTTCTTCCACAGGGCAAAGCCATCTGTTGTTTTGACTCACTCTCTTTCTGTTCAGAATGTTCAAACTGCCATAGTTAGACCAACAGAGGATGTTTCTGAAAGCCCATCATTATATTTAAATGATAGCCTTGAAGTGACTACAGAGTAAACATGTTGTTAAGCAGTCAACCACAAAGCATGCAGAACAGCTATCATGGGTTTCAGAATACAAGTTTACTTACTTTTTACTTGGATTTAATTTTTTTTCTTCTTCTTTCTTTCTTCTACTGCTCTGCATAGATGCCTGGCCATCACCCTTCCTTCAGTGGAAAATCCAAACGCAACTAGAAGTTAAACCTGACTGAACCACTTTGTTCCTAATGCTTTGACATGAAAGCTGGAGGCTCACACTAGTGGTCCTCCTTTTAATAAGGAGAGTTAATGAACCTCTGGGACCATTTGACCTTTAACACATTTTGCCATAATGTAAAATTGGTTTAGGCAATGTAGATTTTTTTTTTGGTGGTCCTATGCTTGAATTCCTTGACTTTGTGTAGTTGCCATGTATAAGACACTAACATGGATACACCCTTGAGCACTGAGGGCAGACTCATCCCCAGAGATCACATTCAGAGGGTACTGCACTCCAGGGGTTCACAAAGTTTATATCAAGGCTTTTTGCTTTATCTATCCAGGAGGCTGTTTGTTCATCAAGGCAAAGGAACCTAAGTAACCTCCCTGCACCTTTGCAGTTGTCAATGCCAAGAAATCCAGTGAAAATATTAATTTAAGATTTTCATTGATGTTGTTAAGGTATGGACACTATGTAGAAGGGACCGGCTCAGTTCTGCAGACAGCAGTAGATGTGCAGGTAAGTGTGCAGTCTAACATATTAAAATGGCTTGTTTTAAAACTTGAGACTTGTTTCAAAGCTTGTTTTTTTCTGTCTTCTCCTTTGTTATTCTGAATATTATAAGAAAAAATATTTTAAATATACATTTGACGGCAACTGAGTTTCCAATTGGTTTGCTTTGTGTTCCTAGACAGCAGTTTGTTTAGACCAAAATTATATCTGTGTCTCCCTGTGAGAAGAATATGAGTTGCTATTATTTCATTATCTGTCATGTCATACAGAGGTTTCACAGGGCTATGTGAAAACCTTGAAAATTACGAGTTCTGTGGAGACCCTACAGTACAGTGTTACGAATCAAGGGCTGGTTTTTTGTACACATATAATTCAGTAAATATTGTCAGATGTTTAACAGGTTTGAATTTCAAAATTATTATTTATCTGCGAAGAGTATTTTTAAAAGTTCTACTATTGATACTAAGCTCATGACCAAGTGGTATTTAGGCATTGGGGGAGATAAATGGCTGGTTAATCAGCATTCAAAGATACTTTTCACAAAGCCTGTGTTGTACACAACCCCTCCTCCTGCACTTCTGTGCTGTTCACTAATATTATAGGGCATTTCTAAGCATAAGAGGAATGCAGCTCTGGAATTCAGGATAATCTCAAAGCGAGAGTATTAAAACAGCTGCATTCACACAGCTTAATTTGTATGAATGGTCTGTTACTGAGTTATACTGAGTCACTGTCCTTTGTCATTAACAAATGTTTATTCTTTGATTGCTCCATTAAGTATTGGTATAGCTTGGAACTAGAGGAAGAAATTATGAACGTCCTCATGGCAACATTGATTTCTTTCTTGCAAGTCTGTGTGTGAGATGTTGGCTACAAAAGCAGAATTCAAATGAAACTTTCAAGCGAAGCATGCTATTGTCTTTGTCACTTTGGTAATTAAGGAAACACTCTATTAAGATGTGACTGTAAATTTTACATATTTGGCCTGCATCAGTCACATTTCTTGTTTTTGATATTCTTCATAGCTTGAATCAGTGTTTAAACACATTGACGAGTTACCAGAAGAAGAGAAGCTTATGAAATTGTCAACACTAAAACTGAGGTACTTTACTCCAAGAGAAATAGCAAATCTTCATGGATTCCCTTTGGAATTTGGTATGTGCTGTAAAATACCCACTTATACATTATTCTTCAGAAATGCCAATGTATTTTTTTTTACTGGGACTAATCCAATATTTTTATTTTGCATTTTTTTCAGACCACTCAGTTCTTATGATTGATTGATTCTTGTTGCTTGGCTGACTTCAAATTTCTCTAAATTTCCACTAGTTTTTTTTATGCTTTGTAAGAGCCAGCTTCTGTGGTGAGGTTTATCTTTGTAAGCTAAGAAGAAGATTTTGGCGTGCAAAATGCTCTGTTAGTGAAGCACAATAAAGGAAGAATACCTTTGTTTAAGGTTGAAACTATTTATTCAGCAGCCAGTGTTACTCACAACTGTGATAAGTCAACATATCCTGCTAGCTTAGGAAGTCTGTTTGTGGTTCTCAGTGTTTGAGCTGCTTGCTTTTTGCCTTCCACACATTTACAGCTGCTGACAGGGAATCGGATGGTACAGATAGTTCTTTGTTGAGGAGTAACCAATCTATTAAGCCATCTTTATTTTCTAGAAAAGGCAGCCCTTGGTCAGTTACTTAATTTTCTAAGTGGTTGTTTTTTTGAAGAAGGAGTCAAGGTACAAGACTCAGCAGTATCAGTACACTGG
>WBNO01001128.1:90054-154550 GCA_013400575.1 Peucedramus taeniatus | reverse complement strand
TTTTGCACGGCATCAGGCCCATCTTTTCTCTCAAAGAAGTGATTTTCCTTGCATATGTGGGATAAAACCCACGCTGGTTATTTGGTAAATCAAGGCACCTTTTTCCCTGCTGTAACCTGACACTAACAGCCCCATGCAGTCCATGCTGAACACTTCTTTGTAGCTCACATTATGCTGTAATTGGCAAAACACATTCTTCCCAGGCTTGTGTTTTTATTACAAACATTTATTTGGCGCTTTATGTGGCAAATGAAAAGAGAATTTCACAACTCATTCTACAAAGTTGCATTGTATCAGGCTGTCCCTTGAAAAAGCATTTTATTGCTCAAGAATAGCTGTAACCGTTCAAGGAGTTTCAACAGAGTTGTTCTCTTCAGCTACAATTGCCTTATATACTACAGCACCAAATATTAATAATTTTGGTCAGTGTTAACCCTGACAACTGGCCTTGATTCCACCCTCAGCAGTGTGATATTCCTAGCAGGCATCAGCTGAACAATTTGGAGTAAAAGTTCAGGTGTGTGGAACAAAATAAGCTGAAGTTTTGTTTCTGAATAGCATTTTCTATGAAACATTTTCTATGAAAGCATTTTCTGTGAAACACAAAGCACTCTTCCTAAGCTCAGACATAGCCAGGAACTTAAATATATAAATATCCTAAAATGTAGGCATTAATAGCTCAAGAAAAAAAAAAATATCACAACAAAGGACACAAGCATCTGGAAAAAAGTCTATCCCAAAATATCCCACTGAAGTTTCAAAGCTTAATCATAATTATATAAATAATTGTGATCATGGAAAAAAATTATATACCATATTGAATATTTCAGTGATCTAAGTCTGCAAGGACTCGAGAGGCCAGGAAGACAAATGGAATCAGCTGCTCTGTACATGCAGCCTGTCCTGCAGAGATGCCTGTCTTCCTCTCACTGGCCAATTCATGTCTCTGATTCACACTTCCATGTATTCAAACAGGGAAAGTAATTCCAGGCAGCCAGCAGCAGCAATTAACAGCGTCACAGTTAATGAAATGCTTGTTCCAGTATTTCCCATTACTTTACTCTGGGACATATGACTAATAAACCACACAGGTGCAGTACAAAGATGGTATTTTATAAAGGAGAACCAAACCCCACACATCCATCACGTTAAACAAGGCTTTGTAACCTACACCCTACAGGAACTCCTACTTTGTATTTTTGGTGAATAAAGCTCCACTTATCAGATCCAGCCATAACCTATAACCATGTTTTACATGCCAACAAGGCAAACAACCCCAAAGCCTTCCTCACTCCTCAGTAATTCTCTCCTTTTCAAGCTTTGTCCAGTCTTCTCTCCCACTCCCCCAGTTAAAACATGCAAACTTCAAAGTGGCAAAAAGCTCTGCTAAGGAGGGCACCTGCATCTGTGCTGACTCAGACTGCAACAGATCTCACAAATTAAAAAGAGGAAAAAACCCAGCTGATTAAGGCTTTGATGTCCCCTCAAACAGATTTTTTCCCCCTGCATTTATTAAACCCCAAACACAGTTCTCACTTCTAAACCCAGCTTGGCACATCTGACAACACCTTCTGCCCTAAGAGGACACGACAGATAAGACACCATTTCCCTTTTCCTCCTGTCATCTCCAACCAATTATACAAATTTTCTACTAAAAATGGAGGCCAGGCACGACACAACCAGGATGAACACTCAAAGTGTAACACTCCTGTATTCCAGAATTAAATGAGTTTCATCCTCTTGGGTTTCTGATGTTGTAGAGCCCATTAAATATGTTAATCATAAAAGTAATTTTTCTGAATGAAATCACACAGGTACTTCTGCCCTATTGTGCTTCTGTTATTCCATTCTCCAATTGCCCATTTCTTCACTAAATATTTGCTTCTGTAATCTAAAGTATTTGGCAGCAACTGAAAACTGCTTGTCATGATCAGTGACTGACATTTCGAGCAGTTTTGCTAATATGATTCAACATGCTTGCCAAGTTTTGGAAACTGTGGTATCAGTTCACAATTCTGTAAAGAAAAAAAAAAAAAAAAGATTTTTCAAACGTGTTTTTGGTTGACAGCTGAAAGGGACATCTGCAGTACAACATATGGGCAATTCAGCACACGTCAGTAAAAGCTGGCATAGCTTTTACTACATACCTAATCAAAGCTGATCATTTAAAAAGTGGCATATGTTATTTAGGTTTGAAGAGTCCCCAGATCAAAAATTACAAAAAATCATTTACAGCTGAATGCTATCATTCTTCACACAGCAAATTCAAGTAGCAATACATAATTACCTCAATTATATTCACTAAATAGCTGAATTTTTGCATGATTTATTCAACCATGAACATATTTTCTCGCATATTTCTGAGAAAAGTTTCATTTATATAGTTTGATTTACATACAGAAATGGAATTTAAGCTGGTTTTCCTCTGCATTGATGGGAGTCTGCCTTGCTAAAGCATCAGAGCTTGACTTTTGCTAATCTTTTGGGAGCTAAGTTAATAAGGCTTTCACTAAGATTGCCATCACAAGGAATGGAAGGGATAGAACTGCCAATAATCACGTTGAAAAAGCAGAAGTGCTAAAAAATATTTCTGTTCTCTCTTTGGGAAAAAGCCAGATGCTGTATCGAGATCAGACAATAATGATGTTGAAATACTTTCCATTACAGTAACTAAGGAGGATGTTAAAACAACTGCTACTCATCTCAAACAGTATTAAGTTGCCAGGTCTGGGTAATTTAGAAGTGAGTGCTTCCAAAGAACCAACTAAGGACATATCCAGATGGTTAATGTTTATTATCAATTCATTTCAGAGCAGTGGGGAAGCCCCAGGTGACTTGGAGAATGTTAATATTATGTCAATATTGCAACAGGATAAACAGAATGACCTAGATATGCCTGTCAGTGTTACATAAACCTGGGCAGAGACAGGGAGGACTTGGGACATAAAAAGAATTCTAAATAAAGATGGTTTGGTTAATGACGTTTGTGATGGTGTTTTGAATAAGTATGTGCCTGTGTGCAGTGTGATTTTCACAGCAAGAAATAAGCACATGACAAATTAACGTGGTGTGCACATGCAAACTGGTCCAACCACAGGCCAGTACATCTGGAAATGGAATTTAGATTTTAATCAAGCAGGTTTATTGGTTCTTGATCTTTTTTATCATCACTTACCATTCAGTGTTGTTAACAATAACCTGGAAGAAAACAGAAATTGTTTCTGATAAAGCCCTGGATGACAAGGATCACAGAAGTGCAACATAATTTGAAGAACATGTCATTGTTAAAGGATTATTTTAACTATCCAGGCAGACACAAACCCCACTCGTGGCAATACAGAGAAGCTGAAGGCCACAGTTCTAGGAATGGAACATGCAAGCTGCTTTTTGGCATGGACAAAAATAGGTTCCTACATAGGCCAACAGGGGATTATTCAGAAAAACTGGGACACCAAAACTGCCCTGCTCCCAAACATCTTGTTTGATGGTATCTTTCACAGCCTCCACCTTCCTGTGCAACCCTAAACCAGCTGGATTTCTCCCAGTGCTTCCAATTCTCTCTAGATGCTTCCTAGCCCTGCCACCAGCATTCCCATCAGGTCTCCCAGGGTTTTGCTCCACCACCTTCCAATCTTCCCCCATATCCCACGTGCTCTGTTTTCAACATTGCCATAAATTCAACCTTCTCAAAAAGCCTGGGAGCCAACACTGAGTGCAGAGGGTGGTGCTGGCCTGGACTGGGGAGCTGAGAGAGTATCATGGAATCCCAGGATGGTTTGGATTTGAAGGGACCTCAAAGCCCATCCAGTGCCACCCCTGCCATGGCAGGGACACCTCCCACTGTCCCAGGCTGCTCCAGCCTGGCCTTGGACACTGCCAGGGATCCAGGGGCAGCCACAGCTGCTCTGGGCACCCTGTGCCAGGGCCTGCCCACCCTCCCAGGGAGAATTCCTTCCCAAAATCCCATCTAACCCTGCCCTGTGTCAGTGGGAAGCCATTCCCTGTGTCCTGGCTCTCCATGGCAGAGCTGGGGGAGAGGAGGCCTTTGCCAAGCAGCCACTCAGCAGAAGACCATGACAAAGGGCACAAGTCAAATCCTTGAAGAGAAGTGACTCATATTTGTCTGCTACTCCACTTTTCCAGTGCTCAAACCTCAAGAAAGACTATGGAAATAGCTCAGAGGAGAATCACTAAGAAAAAAAGTATTAAAGGAAAATGTTTTCCTAAAAGCTTAATGAGCCACTTCAGCTCATCAAAGAGATGGCTCACCTTCCTCTGTCAGTCCCTGCATGGGAATCAGCTCCAGTCATAAAAGGCTGGTCAAAAAGGCTCCTTTCTCCAATTAATTCATGATGTTACTTTATTCAGACAGAAGACCTACAGGATTAAATCATTCTCCCCAAATTAAGATGTGTGTCTCTGACACACACCTGAATATTTCATTTTATGTGGTTGTTTACATCATTTTATCAACTTCCTTGATAGCAGATTCTAAAATGTGCTAACTCAGAACCTGCAGTTTAAAATAGAAAAAAAAAAAAAGTATAGTCAACAGAACTGTGACAATTTGAGACGCAGGCAAGGAAATCCTCTGTCTCATTTCAATATGAAGGGGTTGGTCACGGTGCTACCTGCACTGTGTATCCTAGCTGCTAAGAGGTGTCATTTTCAGGTCGTTTACCCTGCTATTACTATTATTACTAGTTTGCTCTAGGTGCAATCAGGACTTTCTGAGAACAATCCCTGAGAAAGGAGCTTTTTGTTTGTTTGAGTTCTGTAATGACTCAGAGCTGGGGCAGCCAGGTGACGTGGGTATTGCTGAGCTTCAGTGGGCACAGCCCAGCACAGCCCCTGCTTGGATTCTTCTATTAACGTGCAAAATCTTGATTGAAATTCCTTTAAAAGTTTCTCCTTGATCTAAAAGCAACAAGAGACAGCAGCAGCAACACCTAGGAAAATGAACTTTGCCATATAAAAAATGGCTGAGTCCGTGTTTACTTTGGCTGGAAGACAAATCACACATCATTTAGCTCTCCTCTACCCACAGAAGATTAACAAATACTTTCTAATCTCACATTCTTCACATTTATACACCAGTGGCATCACTCCTGATCTATGCTAAGTGAGATCACTGCCAGGATCTTGCGTTTAGGTATTTAAAATCAGAGTTGTGAGCAGCAAAAAGCCAGAAAATGTCAGCACGACAGTCACAGACCGAGTGGAAGGTCATGGCAAAGTTGTTCTCAATTTGCGCAGAAAACCAGTGACTCACAAGGTAAATAAATTCCCACATTTGTCTCCCCACGTTTAGTGCAGCTCTCAATTTTTAGCCTAACCGCTTTTCTTGAAAACAAAAAGAAACGAAAGGCAGTGAATTTATTATTTTGTGTGCTTGGCTTTCATCCTCTCTGCCCACTAAACTTTTCCTTTACACAAAGAAAATGCAGAGTTTGGTGATGGAGCCATTGCAGGCTATAAACAAAGTCCTTCCAGTGTCTATTGGAAGGCAGCATCCGATTGGAGCTTCTCAGTGAAGCCTACACGTCCAGTTGTATATCCTAGAAACAAAATATTTTGTTATAGCTGTTGCTGAAATCACAAGCACATAAACTGACACAGACATTCAGGGTGTGTTATCAGGGGAGTATTCACATTCATTCTGAATTCATCAGAGTATATTTTCTTGGCTGACTCACAGCCCCATATATACATATCATTCACTTACGGAGGTTTTATTAGAGGAAAAGAGTTTACATTGAAAGATTACACAAGTGTGACATTACAGAGCCATGAGTCACACATCTTTGTGTACAGCGTTACCATGCATTCAGTGTATTGATTCTGCTCCAGTCACAGAAGTTTGGCTGCTCCTTCTGGCCAACCTGTGAACTTTTAGAATGAAAACTATAGAAAGTTAAACAAGAGATATTCCTGGTTTTAAAACACGTGTAGCTATTGAAAAGATCATTTACTCACCCTAGCAACTGAGTTTTCCCGAGGTGGTTAAACACAGCCACAAGCCTGGGATGGGCTCTGCTGAACAGGCTCGAAGTGCTTGGGAGAACCAGAGCTCATCAAGGGCATTGCTCCTTCCCCTAAACGTGAGAGCCCTTCTCCTGCACTCTCCTCATTTCCAGCTCGCTTAGAAACCCCTCTAAAAGCGATTGCAAAGGAAATATGGAGGAGGAAAGGAGAAAGTATAGCACTTTCTTTGAACAGGCTCTCAAAGAATCAGTCTGTCCCTTGACAGATCATAGTTTTTCTCCCTTTCAGATCTGTCACTTTTGCTCCTGGATGATGGCCAAGCAGCCACGATCCTCAGAAGCAGGAGTCTGGAGCATGTTATCAGAAGTTATTGGAGAATTGCTCCTTCAGAGTCAGCATCTGAGCTAGAGGCCAAGGTAAGGGAGAAGAACAATCTTCCCTTCTGAAAAATCAAGACCATAAATTGCCTACAACCAGCGGAGATCACAGAAGCTACGCGCATTTTTTTCTCTCCTAATGTCACATTGCAACGTTGATTTTGGCAATCTTTGTGCAGCAAATGGAAATTCTGCTACAGATCTGGACTTCCATTAAATGCAAAACTCCAGCAAAGTCTGTGCAAGAGTGGCATCAAACACCTTTCTGTCAGCACCAAGATGCATCTGGGACCTTTAGGGTGACCAGTGCCAAGAGACCCCATCACCAGCTCAGCAGTTTACCCATGGGAGCAGGGCATGTCTCTCTCCCCCACTGTGCTCCTGACACCTTCCACTCTTCTTCCACCTTCTTTTTTCAGTCTGATTGCACCACATGCCCCAGGGGCGAGGCTGAGTTGTGGGGGGATCAAACCCCTAATTCATGGTGTTTTTCTCACTGTCCCCAGGGCAAGGACCCCTCAGTGTTCCCCATCCCACAGCAAACCCCTCATAGTCTCTGTTGAAGTCTGTAGCTATCGGTGTCCCCTCATGTCACAGATGTGTTTTTCGTGCCTTGGTGTTTCCTTGCTGCCCTCCCTCCCCACAGCACAGGGTCCCCTCCTGTGGGGAAGGGTCCCGTAGGCGTTTCCAGGGCCGGCTCCCCTCATCCCACCCAAGTACCTCACGGTGTCTCTTAGCACGGCACAGGGTCCCTCAGTGTCCCTGCAGGAGGGACTTAGAGATCCCTTGGCGCTCCCTCAGCTCACTTGTGGCAGAGACCCCTCAGTGTCCCGTCACTGGCCCCTGTCCGGGCCGGGGGTCGCGGCTCCGGGGCCGCCCCCTCACCCCTCACCGAGGGGAGGGTGGCGAAGGGGGCCCGTCCCCGCTCCGCTCCGCCCCGCTCAGGCTGGGACCGCCGCTGCCGCGTCCTTTTATACCGGGGCTAAATTTAGGCTGCGCCCGAGCCGCTGCCTCCCGCCCGCCCCGTTCGGGACGCGTTTCCTCCGCTCCTGCAATTGGCCTGAGGCCGCCCGCGCCCGCGTTATAAGGTGCGGAGGGCGGCCGGCCGCGCTCGTCCCGCACCATGGCGCTGAGCGACACCGCCCTGCCCTCCTTCGCCACCTTCGCCAGCCCCTGCCGCGAGAAAGCCCTGCACGAAGTGAGTGTCCCCCGCGCTCAGCGCACCGAGCGCTGCCCCCGAGTCCGCCCGTCCCCCCCTCCCCGTCCCCCGAGGCGAACGGCACCTCTAACCCCTCTCCCTTTTCTCTCTCCCCAGAGGTGGAAGTGCGAGCAGGAGGCCAAGACCCCCGCCGGCACCTGGGGCGGCCTCTCGCCACGCAAAGAGGATGAGGATCTCAACAACGTGCTGGATTTTATCCTTTCCATGGGCAGCGATAGCTACGGCCAGGGCGCTGCCGGCGGGGACTATCCCCCTGCCCAAGGCGAGAGCGGTGGCTTTTACCAGACAAACCCGTCCCCGGGATGCTACAATGCCCTGGAGCAGGGCAGCCCCCCGCCCTACAACGCCGGCATCGTGCCGGAGATGATGCGCTCCGAGATGGACTCCAACTACTGCCCTTCTGGCAGCGTCCACGGCCGCTTCTTTGTGACACCCTCCTTCGGGGGCCCGCAGTTCGTTGAGAACATTAAGCCCGAACCCGACATGGACAATTATGGACCGGTCCTGGGTCTGGTGCCCCAGGCTTGCCCAAAGATCAAGCAGGAGGGGAACGCGACCTGCATGATGGCCTACGAGCAGCCCCGAGTGGCCAGTTCCCCGCAGATCCCCGGGGCAGAGACGCCCCCGCTGAGCCCCGACGATCTCATGGTGAATGACTGCCACACGCAGATGATGTGCCCCTCGTCCGTGTCCTACCAGCAAAGTTACCACCCGGCCTCCGGCTTCCACCACCCGCAGACCCACCTCCAGTACCAGAACACCTCCCAGTTTGGCCTTTTCGAGGACAGCCTGCCCTTACAGCCCTCGGCTCCTCGGGGTATGCTCACCCCTCCTTCCTCCCCTCTGGAGCTGCTGGACTCCAAACCAAAGCGGGGACGCCGGTCCTGGCCGAGGAAGAGGACGGCCACTCACACGTGCAGCTATGCCGGCTGTGGCAAGACCTACACCAAGAGCTCACACCTGAAGGCTCACCTCAGGACACACACAGGTAATTATTGCCGATGGCCTCCATGTGCTCTGCGCCGGTTGGGATAGCCCCGTGTAAAGCAGTTTGTAGCAGGGCTTTTACCCTGTAGTCTGTTAAATTCATGGAGTTATGGCAGGTGGGCGGGTCTGTAACATCCAGGTGTTGACTTATTTAGTCAAAACTTTTCTAAGCTCTTCTAAAGCCTTTTCTCCAAAGATTTTCACTGCAGGTTTAGGTGAAAATCGTTGGGGAAAGGGCTTTATGGTAGAGGAATTTCTAGTAGTTTAGTTCTAGTAGTTTAGTTTAGAACTAGTTTAGCTCTAGTAGTTAGATCTTGCTGTGGAAGGGCTTGGTAGCGAATAAAGGCATACGCCACAATAAAACTCGGCGGGTTGCCTGGTGTGTGATGCCACGCTGAGTCAGTCACGCTTTCCCGTTTCCCCGAACAGGTGAAAAGCCCTACCACTGCAACTGGGAAGGCTGCGGCTGGAAATTCGCCCGCTCCGACGAGCTCACCCGCCACTACCGCAAGCACACGGGGCACCGGCCCTTCCAGTGCCACCTCTGCGACAGGGCCTTCTCCCGCTCAGACCACCTGGCTCTGCACATGAAGCGGCACATGTAGCCCCAGGGAGCCTGCCCTGCCGCCAGTGGACTTTATTAAACTGCTCAGGTGCAGAAGGGTTAAAAATCTGTAGCTGGTACTACATAAGGAGGCACCGACCGACGCTCCAGGACGGACACACGGAGGATCTGACACGAGGAGGCTCAGCCGGGCATCTCCTCCTGCAGGGAAGCTGAGTCAGTGACCTGCCCGTCCCGGTCAGGAGAACAGGGGTTAATTTATGCAGCTTCTGTGAAGGGTAAACTCCATAAGACTCCATACAGATTGTATAGAAGAAGCTGTAAATATGTTTTTTTTTTTCCCCCTCCCCAATTCTAACTGCCCATTCCTAAGCTTTACAAGACAATGTTTGTATGGAAACTGCCTGAAGTTGACCCTAGAAGAGATAAAATGAATGTTACTGTAGCTAACGATGTTAGTTTAGATCTCAGTTGAAGGCATGGCTAAGAGAACACTCCTCTTGTTAGACTGTTTGGTTCACAGGTGCAATAGTATTCTTGTTTGCCATGATCTACACTAGAAGTACAGGGCTTGATGTCTTGTAAGAAAAGAACCTATTTACTGTAATTTTTTTATATATTGTAAATAATTTTATACAATGAGAAATATTGTATATGTAAATAGAAGACAAATGGGTATTTTGCCTATTTCTGTTTTTATAAAAACGTAATTTTTTCAATGTTTGAAAACATTTCATCTTTTTAATAAAATAAGTTTTTAATTGCTGTGATTTTTATTCTCCTTTGAGATATCCCTGTTACTTTTTCCCTGATGGCTGGACCAGCAACCACCCGACTGTGTTTTAAATTTTTGACAACTGTAACAAGACAGCTAAAAAAATCTGAGCCATGGATTTTTCTGAAATAGATAACAGAGTAAGTAAGGTATTCTCAGTAATAAATAAGACATAGTACAGTGCTTTATCAAAAAATCAAATAGGAAAGTAGATCATATTCAAAATATACTTTCTGAAAATGGTTAAGTAAGCAACACTGTAATTTCAGTCTCATTTCTAGTTTATGCTAGACTATTTTAATAGCATTCTTAATGTTTTCCAGATGCAGTTATAGTTTTGCCAGCAGTGTGTGGGTTTTTACTATAAATTTAAACACTGCATTTTTGTAATTATGGGGGCTTATTTTAAGGCATTCTTGTACATAAATTATCCTTGTTCTCAAGAGCTCAATGCAGAATTCCAATAGAACAGTAGTGGAATTCAAGCATGAATTCACAACACAGGTTAAAATACCTTCATAACTCATTCCCCAAAACTTTAATTCACTTAATAATTTGTGGTGCCACCTAGATTTCAGGAGTTAAGACAGTTATTAACTACCTGGGGGGGAAATCAGCCAGGAATCGAGATTCTGAAAACTAATTGCAAATAAACTGGATAGTGCAACAGCTAGAAAGACAGCTAGAAAGCCAAATTGAGCCCCCAAAATGTTTCACAGCTGTAAATGAGCTCAGAAGGCCAGGCAGTAAACCCAAGCAGTTGTTCTGACAGTCTGATGGGATCCTCTGTCTTTGCAGCTCCTGTGTTGTGGTGAGTTTTGATATTTGTGTATCACTGCTAACCAAACAGGCAGATTCAGCTTCATACTGCCACTTTTTTTCCCCTTAACATCTGGGTAGTTGCAAGTTGGTTTTAATCAAGATTGGGACCTTTTTTCTGCCTTTACGTGTTAGAATACACAAGAATGAAATCAACAGGAATGCATTTAGAGTAACTACAAATATAGCTGCTCTTCTGTGAAAGCAAAGGCTGAAGTTGTTCATGTGGAACAGATGTATTTTGGGCTTCTAATCATTGGCATGGAAGAACGAGTTCCACATTTCATTTTTGTAGTTCTTTCAAAGTGAAATATAAGGGAGCTTTAGCGTTTCTTCATCGAAAACAAAACTCATTTATTTGCTAGAAAAAAAAATTGCACAATCTAATTCCAGAAAATGAGGATGACTTAAAGATGTTCTAAACTTGGCACATTCATTGTTGCAACAGTTCTAGGTATTTCCTTCTCTTTCCCCATAGCTGAATATTTTCATATTTCAGAATGTCCTTTGCTGTTTATAACTTTAAGAAGACAACTTTTAAAATTCTTAACCTCATCTCCTCAACCTGGCTTTCCCTTACTCTTTCTGAAGAACTGGAAATGGTTATAGTGCTTACCAGTTTTCAGCATTCCCAGTTTTTGTTATAATCCAGGTTTCAGTAACACACTGCAAGCTTAAAAGATTCCCTTTTTTGTGATGCAATTTAAAAGACAAAGAGGTGTGATTCCTCAGCCCCATATCTGCCTTGGGAAGGGCTCAGCCAGAGCTTTCCAGTGATGGAGGAGAGCTTGGAAGCATCACAGCATCACAGCACCCTTATCTGGCTCTGCTTGTCCCCATCCCTCTCCTGACCCCTGGCAGGTCTGACCAGTTTTGTTCCCTTCCAAATCCTCAGCCTGGAGAAGAAAAGGCTCCAAGGAGAGCTCAGAGCCCCTTCCAGTGCCTAAAGGGGCACCAAGAGAGCTGGAGAGGGACTGGGGACAAGGGCTCAAGTGACAGGACACAGGGAATGTCTTCACACAGACAGAGAGCAGAGTTGGATGGGACATTGGGAGAAATGCTTCCCTGTGAGGGTGGGGAGGGACTGGAATAGAATTCCCAGAGAAATTGTGGCTGCTTCATCCCTGGCAATGTTCAAAGCCAGCTTGGACAGGGCTTGGAGCAACCTGATCTAGTGGAAGGTGTCCCTGCCATGGCAGGGGTGGAACAGGATGGACTTTGAGCTCCCTTCCAACCCAAACCATTCTGGGATTCTGGGATTCCAGGACACCTGCAGCCAGTGAATGGCACAAAGGCATTGTGTGCTGCTCAGGGCCTTTGTGCAGAAATAAATGTCACCACAGTCACCAACCCTTAAAAAAAACCCCATGTGGCTGCTCTGCAGCACCCACCACACTGGGGGCTTCTCCTCCTCCTCCTCCAGTGCCTCAGCATGGGAGCATCCAAACCTGCCTTAGCTCCAGGTGAGAGTCTGGCTGTGAGGGTTATCACCTCTGCTCCTGCTCACTAAAAGTCTTCTGATAAGGACGTTTATATCTGCTATCAGGCAGATATTTGTGTCACCAAATAGCTCTCAGACCCTGACAAGCAGTGGTGATGTGGAAAGAGGAGCAGGTAGTGCTCTCTGTGTTTTCAGATTTGTGACTCAACTGAAAATAAAGCAGAGGAATCCTCAAACATAAATATAAAAGATCTCATTAAAAATATATAAAGTCAGTCCTCTGAATGTGGGAAGGGATGGGGGGACAAAGCACTAGTAAAAGTTCACAAGAAACTTTCTTGTCATTGTTGAAGGGAGGGCATCTCTGATAATAGCTGTGTGGTCTTTACAGGAAACTGCATGTTCTTGAATCTTGAGATCATCTTGTAGCAAAAAAAAAAAAAGAGATGCTGATCTCATTCTTCTCACATTCTATTATGAGTAATTGTCTACTCTCTTTTTTTTATTTCTTTAATTGTTTTAAATGAGTACATCCAAAGATATGCTGTAATTCCAGTGATCCAGCAAGCCTCTCCTGGTCAGCAGGAAACCACTAATGTTCCACATCTTCTAGTAACTGACCATCAGCTTGTCATCTCTTAAGTAATTTTGTTCTAATTAACCATCTGCCTCCCAGGGAGCATCCAGCAACTACAACCTGCAGCTATCAAGGATTTGATTTTGACATACCAGGGAAAGGAAAACACGACAGTAGTTATAGTTAAACTGATAGGAGGAAATGTAGAGTCCATTGAAAACAAGATTTTCATACATCTTAATATAAGATACTACAGCCATGGGCTCCCTATTGTTGTAAGATAGATTGTGAGGTGAGTTAGAGCAGTTTATGTGCAGAAACAAGCAAATCCTGCACAATGATCCTAGTGAAAACTTCAGTAAATATTGCTAAACTCGGGCACCATCCAGAGCAGTCACTGCTCAAAGTGGGATCATTCCACGTGGAGTTTCAGAGCACTGTTTCACTCTGCTAAAAATGGTTTTTTCTTCACCCACTGACTTGAGAAGAGTCAAACTCCTCCGAGATGGGATCTCACTGTCAGAACACCCCGTAATTCTGAAACAGCCCGGGGCAGGACCAGGTCCAGGCGCTGCAGGGCCGCGTGGCTCGGTCAGCTTTTGGCTCTTGAAGGTGACACAGCACCCTGTGCTCACCCAGCACCACCCCAGCACCAATCCAGCACCAATTCAGCACTGGTGAAACAGCCCAGCACCATCCCAACACACTGTGCAAACCCAGCACCACACCAGAACGATCCAGCACCAGTGAAACAGCCCAGCAGCATCACCCCAGAACCCTGTGCTCACCCAGCACCACACCAGCACCCTGAGAAACAGCCCAGCAGCACCCCAGCACCACACCAGCACCATCCCAGCACCAGTGAAACAGCCCAGCAGCAGCAACCCAGCACCCTGTGCTCACCCAGCACCACCCCAGCACCAATCCAGCACCAATTCAGCACTGGTGAAACAGCCCAGCACCATCCCAACACACTGTGCAAACCCAGCACCATCCCAGCACCATCCCAGCACTGGTGAAACAGCCCAGTAGCATCACCCCAGCACCTTGTGCTCACCCAGCACCAACCCAGAACAGTCCAGCACTGGTGAAACAGCCCAGCAGCATCACACCAGCACCCTGTGCTCACCCAACACCACCCCAGCATCAATCCAGCACCAATTCAGCACTGGTGAAACAGCCCAGCACCATCCCAACACACTGTGCAAACCCAGCACCACACCAGAACGATCCAGCACCAGTGAAACAGCCCAGCAGCATCACCCCAGAACCCTGTGCTCACCCAGCACCACACCAGCACCCTGAGAAACAGCCCAGCAGCACCCCAGCACCATCCCAGCACCATCCCAGCACTGGTGAAACAGCCCAGTAGCATCACCCCAGCACCTTGTGCTCACCCAGCACCAACCCAGAACAGTCCAGCACTGGTGAAACAGCCCAGCAGCATCACACCAGCACCCTATGCTCACCCAGCACCACCCCAGCATCAATCCAGCACCAATTCAGCACTGATGAAACAGCCCAGCACCATCCCAGCACCCTGTGAACCAGCCCAGCAGCATCACCCCAGCAGATTGTGCATACCCAGCACCATCCCAGCACATTGTGCATACCCAGCACCACCCCAGCACCCTGAGAAACAGCTCAGCACCAGCCCAGCACCCTGTGCAGAGCCAACATCAGGCTGCACACAGCCAGCACCATCGTGGCACTACAGCAGAGCCTGTGAAACAGCCCAGCACCACACCAGCACTCTGTGCACAGCCAGAACCCATCAGGCAGGACACTTTCAAATCTGGGTTTTTTCAACCCTAAAGTGGAAGGCTGGACTAGAAACCCCCTGGCTTTTCTGGAAGTTTATTTTAGATTCAGTATTGTAGCTCTTCACATCTGGGAGAGCTGGAGCTTTAGTGCTGGACATGGCTCACCTCATGCAGGATGGGGCATTTCAACCTGTGCAAGCCCTTGGTTACTCACAGCCATTTGCAAACTGCCTAAAAACATTGACTGGCTCTAAACTTTGGTCTTCCATCCACAAGAATGCCAAAATAAGTTTGTCCACTCTTCAAATTATAGGATTGTGTGGTTCTGTGGTTTTCTGTGGTAGAAGCTCTGTGGTTTCTTCAGCTATTTTGTGCACCTCTAACACAGAGTAGCTGTTAGGCTTTGCTTAAATTGAATTTTTGAAGCCAGAACCCCAAGCTCTAGCAATTTCTTTTGCTATATTTAGAAAAAACAACTACAACAAAGTCATGTAGCCATCACTATGGTAACTAGCAAAAAAATTCATCCCAAACCCCATGTAATTTAACAGAGAAAGCCATCACCACTGCTAGCATCCAAAACCTACTTGGTGGCATCTACAAACTTTAAAATTCCTGGGTGTCCTGGAAGCAGCTGCTCTCAGCTGGGTCTGTCCCAGGTCCTGCCTGTGCCAGACATGTCCTAAATGCTGTGAGTGAAGCTTTGAACTCTGGCACTGCAGCAGCTCCTCTGCCATGGCCCAGGCTCTGGCACTGCTTCCCACTGACCTGGAGGAGTAATTGGTTTACAAGACAAAAACCAGTGACCTAAAGCACACAGCCATGCTCAATTCACAGGCCCTGGGGGTGATTTGTTCAATGTATTGATTCCCAGAGACTCCAAAAAGTTCTGCATCATTTGATCCCAAACAACACATCCCCTGTCACTTCAGCTGAGACCGGGAGCAGCCCCTGCCACAAACCAGCACCTTCCACTTGCATCACACAAAGGATGCACAGATATAAACTGAACTTGTTAGGTAGAAAATATATTTGATTTGCTCTTTTGAGGTCTGATTTTTCAGCCACAATTATTTGATCTTACAATATTTACTGCAGACACTAAAGAGGAACCATAAGGACTGCTTTGTAGAATGAAGAAGGGATTAATTTTGCCAAAGCCTCTTTTCTAAGCACAAGGAGAGCAGAAGGAACCAAGTTTTCATTTACTCTGTAGCCACTGTTAGCATTAGTTACCTGCTTATTTACTTGCTCCCATTGTAAGTCCTTTCAGCAAATCACAAATTTTCTGCCTGTTGTCGTGAGCATAAATTCAGCAACACAGAAACTGCAGGTGAACTTACCTGGTGCAGGTTTATAACTAAATATAACTGCTTCAAATCACTTTTACTTTAGTTTCTTCTTACAGCTCAGAGCACACCTGGAATTCTGACTCATTATGTCACAAAGAAATATCTGGAATACTATTTTGGATATGATCTCCTGTGATATTTAATATATTAGGTGAATAACTACTGAGCCTGAGGCTTAAACACAAAACAAAACACACACAAAAATATCCTCAGATCCCAGCAACCACTTTTTTACAGCCTGTGTGCAATGACAGCATGAGTTTTGTTATCTTAATGATTCTATATTATATTGCAAAATAAGGGATATTGAATGCTGGATGTCCTTTCTGTAGCAAGGGATAGGCAGAGAGCACAGGGCTTTTTCATTCTGAAAATTGGGATCAAGGACCTCAATGGGAAGTTAAAGAGCAGAAATATATTATGTATGCTGCTGGCAGAGTGCTGTGAGATTTCATCAATTAGGAAGGCTACAGCAATTTTACAAGATGCTGCATCAGCACCAATAAAAAGTTTTAATTGTGGTCATAACATTAAAAAAAAAAGAACAACCAACCAGACAGGAGGGAAAAGGTACTCAGAGTGACTACACTGATAATCATGTACAGCAGATGGGAGATTCAGCAATTCCAGAGACAAACCTGACAGCACTTCCAGCTCACAATTCTGAGAGGAGAGCTGGGCCTGGGACACATTTAGGTTCAATCAATAAATGCTACAGTTGTGTTTGAGGTTTGAAAGTTGGGCTCACACCTTGGACAGCCTTTAGGGTGAAATTTCCACATCCTGAACAGAATGGTGATGCTTTTCTTCCCTTGCCAGTGAAGGGGCTCTCAGGCCATGCTGGGTACAGGGGGTTCCTCTCAGATTAAGCCCAGACAAGGTGGATTAGGAAAGAATTTGGCAAAGCATAGGGATGAGAATGCTGTGTGTGTCAGACCCCAGAAACTTGAGTGGGAGCAACACATGGAGGGCTGAGCCATGGTTTTATGAGAGATGAGAAACACGACACGATGAGAATTGGGTAGGGATTGTGCCCATCTGTGACACACTGCAGTCACATCCTCCAAAATGTGAATGTACTAAAAATCCTGGAGGCAAACCTGCCTTGGCAACCTGTTGCTCACTTTGGCCAGGTGAGCAGGAGCAGCCAGTGAGCAGCTGTGTTGGGGGTTGGATCTGTTTCTTTTGTGTTTGTGGAATTTTTTCCTGATGGTTTGCTAGGTAACTGATTGCTGGGTACTTTATGGATACTTGACTTAAACAAAGGAGGCAGCAGGTTTCTCCGGGTGGAACAGCAGTGAGCAGCAGTTTGGTCCGAGGACACCGCTCCGAAAGGACTGGAGTACCAGGGGACCCTGCTTGTTTTCTCTTTCTCTACTGGATTTCTCTCCAGAGGAAGACTGAACACATTTTTCTTCACCATTGGACTTTCATACAAGACTATCTCACTTCATAGAACTGCATTTACTGCTCAAGGAGGATTTCATCTGGACTGCTTTCACCGCCCTGATACCCAGGGTGTCAGGTCACATCCCTGACTCTGTCAGGGCATTTTCTGAGGTTTTGTCGTTTCTTTATTTTTGCTTGTCTCTCAGTGCTATTACATTTGTATCTGTCTTTACTTTATCTAATATTCCTAGTAAAGAACTGTTATTCCCACTCCCAAATCTTTGCCTGAGAGCCTCCAATTGCAAAATTATAATAATCTGAGGGAGGGGGTTTACATTCTCTATTCAAAGGGAGATTCCAGCTTTTGCTGGCAGGTACCTGTCTTTCAAACCAAGACAAGCTGGGAGAAGAACGAGTCCAAGTGAACAAATGGAACAGCCCAAAGTGAGGTGTGTTTTTCCAGCCAGCCAAAGGTTGTCTGCAGTGATCTCCCCAGCCACTCCCAGGGTGAATTGCCAGGACATCCAGCATTGCTTGGGAAGGGTGTGGTGTTGGATTTGGGACTGGTCTGCTCAGCCCAAATCTGGCTGGGACAAGGAAGAAAGGGAAGGACAGGAGGATAAACAGTGCAAAGGGCACCAGCCAACAGGAAAAAGATTTCAGTGCAGAGAATAGAATTGTTGTTCAAAGCAAGATTCACGAATTTAACATAAAAACTTGTGAAATTGTGGACAAAAAAAAGGTAAAGAAAGAGTGCTGAAGTCTCAGAGCTCCAAAAAGTAACTTTCATTTATTATATTAAACAATAACATTTCTCTTATTATATTAAACAATAAACACATGAGATGGGTTAAAATTAAAATACCTTACAATTTGTTATAACATTTGAAAGATAAATATAACCACAATAATGTACATATTTGGAGTTATTAGTCAGATTTAGGTCAACATTTCAGTTTCCACTTTGTGTTTCCACCTTTTCAGGTCAGACTGAAGAATGATCTATTAAAAGGGACACCAGAAGAGCACTCTGTACTTGCAACAGCAAAAGGAACCACAGTCACTAGGAGTTTTCCTTTGAAACTTAAAGGGAGAGGCAGAAGTTGGAAAAATGAAAATTCCATTTTATAACAAATTAGCCTTTATTTATAAAACTTTCAAGTAAAAAGAGCAGTTTATCAACTGATCAAACAGGTGTGTCAATGAATTATAGCTAACATATTTGCTCTAAAAATAAATCTTCTATGATTCCATCATATTCCAAGCAAAATTCCTTTCTAGGAAAAGATGGTTGTTGTGAAGTCTACATAGATGCAATATATAACCAAATATATAACCAAAAACTTGGCTGTTCTACTAGTAGAGGAAGATAATTGAATTAGATCATTAACAGCAGAGATCAATTCACATCAACAGAGTTCCAGCTCTAAATGAGGATTAAGGAGAAATGAAATACCTGAGAGGGAGGAAAAAATACAGAAGAAAGGAGAACTCAAACTCTTACATAAGGGAAAGCAACAATTCTACTTGGACCAAAACTCCTTGGGCCATGGTTCTACAGAACAAATATTCTTCTCAATGGAGAAACACTAAAGAAGAAATAGTAACCCCAAAAGGATTATAAGAAGAATTCAAGAAAAGTGCGTTATCCTTGAGCATAAGATGACAAAATAATTTCTAAAATAATGCCAACAGATTTCACAGATGGGAATTAAAAATAAAAAGGCTTACACAGACACTGCTTGGAATTTCCTACACTTTGATAGCACAGTACATGGAACAAGGTACAGGAAGGACTGATGACCCTCACAGGGCAGAGGTTCCATGAAGAAAAAGTTGCCTATATAAAAATATTTCCTACAGCATTATTGTGGAAATATGACTTTTATGAGCATCTGTTTTTATTGCAGGGTGACTGGGAGGTTTTACAGCGAGACAATTTGAAGGTAACTGAGGGAAAGCACTCAAGGCAAATGTGAACACACAGTTTTGTGAGGGGCAATGTGGTAATTCAATATCTGTGTGCACCCTCTGCACGTGCAGGTTCAATGTGAATAATTGTCTGTCTGTCCTGTTTAACTGCTGTGCCTCAGTGCTCTGTGCAATCCAGGGCTTCCCACAAGTCATTCCAGTAGTGTATATTCCATATAAAACATGTGTGCCACCATAAAACCCTGCTAAACTCTGAGTGATTGCTCAAGGTACCACAGAGTCTAAGAATTTATCTAAGTAGAAAGAAGAATCACCCCCACTCTTTCCTCTAAGCCAAATATGCAGTGGATATTTGTTCCTCCTGAAGTAAAAGCTTAGGTGGAAATGGAGGAAAAACAGAACTGGAATCCAGATGACAATTATGTGCAACCAATCTAACTGGAATGAAGCAAGAAAAACATTTTTACCACCTTTGCCTGTGACTGTTTGGGGTGTGTGTACGGGAACAGCTCCCCAAAAATATTTTTTTTAAAAAGTCAAAAAAAAAAAAAAAGGAAAGAGGGAAACTATGAGCAAACATAGGAGGAAACTCACTGCCTCAGCCCAGAGAAGAAAGATGACATGCAAGATCAGCAGTTGAGCCTACATTCCAAACAGATACTTTAAAAACTACAAAGAATGTGAAATTACATCCAGTGCAGATAATTACTACTTTCTGCCAGGGTTCTCTTACACCTGGCACAGCTAATGAACACAGTTTTTCATGTCAGTGAAAGAAATCTTGATACAAATTGATTAGAAATAATTTCTCCTCTTTTCTTCAACCAGGACTTTGAAATTCTCAGAGCCATGAGCTAATCTGAATTTCTGTAAAGATTCCACTTCTGTATCCATCTGTGGTTACAGAATTCATACACACATACAAGCTTTAATATATAGAATATATATGCATATTCTACATATTCACTGTATATACACATTTTATGTACAGCACAAAGAACTATTTACTGGACATAGCATGTGGACATGTATATACACACACTATGATTACATTATACAATACTATATATATATATATATATGTATATATACACATAGACACAAATAATATGGATCTCACTGTACACTGTATATGCACTGGGGGTATTCACATTTTCCATATCTTACATTGTATGTATTTTCTCTGCCCAAATAACAACAGGTCTGTTTGTGCTTTAAATTTCACTGGTCTGGAGGAGGAAGAGCAATGTCTTGCAATATGGTTTTGCCTCAAAGAGCAAGTGCAGGTATTGTACAAACACTGAGTTACAGCATAGGGAAAGAATGTGGGGAATCTTCCTTTTTAAATGGAAAACTGTATTAAATACAAAGCAAGAAATCACAGCTAGGTTTTCTTCTACTGCAGTGACAACGTTTTGAATCAAGAGTGTTTCAGTAAATTTAAGGTTTCTAAATCTAATACTGTGCATAGACAATATGTTGTGTTCTGTCCCTGTTCATTTGTTGATCTGCAGTTACTGTCCAAGCAAATATGAGGAAGAGTCAATAAGGAAATACAGAAACGAGCCCTAACACTATACAGAATGCTGGATTAATTCACATTTCTGCCTCCCTGCTGGACATCTTGGAAACATCATCTCATTGGCCTAGAAGCATTATAAAGTCAGTGTTTTAGGGCCCTGACAAAGCAGCACAAAGTCTTGTTATGGTACAGAACTTCAAAAATGCATCAAGCTATTTAGTCATGCACCTGTCCCACTGGAGTGACATCATCCCATCCAGAACTGGTATTACTCTCCAAATTTTATTGTAGCAGAAGAGACACCACAAGGACTCAGGTCCAAGTGAACAGGAGGATCTTACACATGGATACAGTTTGTACAACTGCACTGAGAATCCTGCAGCCACTTGCTTTTGAAAATTGCTCTTTCACAGCAAAAGTTTTAACATGTTACCTAAAGACAGACACAAATTAGCTCTCAGAGATTTCAAGTTCTATACACCAACAGAAGAATTTTTTGTTTTATATGTTTGATCATATAATCAAGCATGTATTAGAGAAAAATTATTGCAATGGGAAGGGATTTCAAATCAGGTTCTTCAAAATTAGGAATAGCTTCTATTGCAGCCCAAAGGGCTCATTAAAGGACAGTATTAAAGACCATTATATGGCTGGTTTTGGTATTAGAAATAAATCTTCTCTTCTGAGGAGGAGAATAAAAGGTTTACATTATTTGTAGTACCATTAGCACAGGAGACACATAGCAAAAGGGGAGTTGTGACTCCTAAAAATAACATCCTAAACAGGAATAGATGTGTGTGTCTGCACACCCACCCATCCACACACCTCCCCACAAAAGCCTGAGACTACAAATGCCATGTCCTGGCTGCATTTCAGAGCTGAAAGCTACCAAGATGCTGAAAAGGATCCAATCTGAGTCCTCTGTGTAAGGAAAGCATCCAGGATAAGGCAATCCCAACAGAACAGGGAAAGATTGTTTTCATTCACTGAGCAGGCACTATCATTGTGGTATGAAAATAAAAGTAAGGAAGCAAGGATGTAAAAAACAGAAATGCATTAAAGATGATGTAGGAATATCACATTAAAAAAGAGAAAATGTTTTATAAGGGCCACATCAATAAAAACACAGAATGGAAAGCTTTTGTATTCACAGAGAACAAAGGGCAGGAAAGAAGACTGAGGACATTTGAAAATGCTGTGCTGGATCCCTACTCTACAAGACAGAAAACTCCAAGGCAAACACAACTGAAGTTTTAGAATTCCTGTAATCAGAAAAGGCATTTCTAGTAAGCAAATTAAATTCACAGACTTATTTTTTCTATGACATGTCAAACACATTCTGTGTTGTCCTTTCCAGGTGGAAGCATTCAGTGCATATAAAACCTGTTCCTACCTGGTCTGAGTCCTGCAAACTGGATTTTAGAGCCAACCCAGACAGTGCTGCCAGAACTGATGTGTGAATGTGTATTTGGCAACTAAAATCTGACTCAACTTGGCTTCATTTCAGCTAAAGCTGCTTGATCTGTAACCCCAAAGAGGTGGAATTGAAGAAGCAGAGGTAGAGACTGTCCCAGAGGGTCACTTGGCTAACACAACCAGGTCTGTGTGCTGGGAGTTGGAGGAAATGAGGGTACAATGAGTGGTAGGGGGGAGCACTCCTCAAACATGGCAACTTTTCCACCACTTCATTTCTTGATGTCACATGAAAGCAGCACCCAAATGTGCATCACCACCTTGCAATCCTGTTTGCTTACAATAAAGCAAATTTTTACTTCATAATTTAACTGCTAAATTATTTATGCCGTTTACTATAACTGAATTAATTCCCTCTTTTAGTCACATACAATTATTGAAAATCAATGCAAACAATTGTTTAAATTAGAAGAATTACTAATTTCTAGAGTCATCAAATTTGTACTGTTTTATAGAGTTCACTGTATGCATCATATATAAATTGTCAGATTCTTTTGTAAAACCCACAACTTTTGGATAAAAAGGGACCATCTACTAATGAATTTATGCTTTGACATAGAGGATGCAGAAGTACTGATTAGCCTACCATGAATTATTAAATAAATGTAATGAGTGAAAGCTAATTCTATAAATATTCTCTTTTTTCTGACATTTTCTTTGAAATCCATACTGCAGCCTCAAAGACCCAGTGGAATTCAGGTTATAAAAAAAACAGATTCACAAGCTGCAGTTTACTCTATGCAACATTTGTGTTTCGGATAAAGAAACTTTCAGTACCTTAGGATTACACATTAAATTTCTTACAAGCAATAAATTTTATCTAGAACATATAATACAGCTTATACAGTGTTTCCTGCAGATTATGCACTTGAGAAGCCACACAGAGCCTGGTCAGACACAACCAGCCAGTCCTGTTTAGGTCTGAAGGTGACTAAAATTATTTTCACAAATATAAACCAAGGATTTAGTATTTTTATAAAAGCTTTGCTCCAAGGTTTCTCTTGAACAGGGTGGAGGCCAAGACCCTCTTTAAGAGTTTGGCATGTCAGCCTTACTGAGTGCAATGGCCAACTCAAGGTCTTCTTGTTCTTGTCTCCTCAACCGAGCCAGTCTTTCCTGCTCTGCTTTTTCACTCTCTCTCTTCGCCCAGGCCAGCTGCTGTTCCTCATTTCCAAACTAAAAAATGAAAATGGAAAATGGATTAATAAAGTTACCAACCAGCTCACAGAAATTATGCAATAAATACAAAGAGTCAGACTTATTAAATATACAGCTCAAGTACACCAGGCTGTCTTAGAGCAGTTCTAGATTGACATAGAAATTCACTCACTGGTTTCCTCACTTCATCCTTTATTTCCTTAATTTCTTCCTCCTTCACTTCCTGCCTTGATTTATTTCCTTAATTCCTCCTTCCTTTACTTCCTTACTTAATTTCCTTAGTTTCTTCCTCCTCCCACCTGGAAATTCACCCACATGGGATGCAAGTCCCTGCATCTGTGGCTCAGTTGGGTATGAAAACTGCCAAAAAAACCCTCCACAAGCACAAAAAAAAAGGAAGTTAATGGTTTGGAAGCACAGCAATTACAACCATTTTTAAGAATAAATAGCTGGTAAAGCTAATAGTTATTTATTCTTGTGCAACTGCACAACAGAGAGTTTTATTGTGGTAGCTCCTGCTAAGGGTGAGGGGTTTGAGAAGTGATTTTGGACACTGCTGACATGTGGGAAGTTTCATCACCAAATCAAAAGTTACCCAAAGTGCTTCTGTTGCTGTTCATAAAATACACACAGAGTTTCACCAGCAAGAAATAATGTGAGAGAATCCAATTTACTTCAGCAGAGAACACTAAGAAAATATCACACTTTATAACATTCAGCTCCTAAACCTGTTTGGGCTTCCCAAACCACAAGTACAGTGCAGCAAAACTTGTCCAAAATCATATTCTATTATTTACCATTGAAGGATGCAAAAGTATGAAATTTATAAACAAAATCTGAAACTGTTTTATTGAAATCATAGCAATTTCAAAGTCAAATATAATCTGCTCCCAGCTAATTTTAGCATTTGCTGAGGAGGAGGATGGGAACAGCTGCATGCAAATGTTTGCATTAAAGCCCACTTCTAAAATCTGCTTTTTGTTTTTGTTTCATTTTGGCGTTTTTTTTTGGGGATTTATTTTTTCTGTGTGTGTGCAGGAAAACATATTATTTGAGAAGAAAATTTTCAGCTGGATATATACTGCAAAAATTCCTTGTGGCCCAGGACATGGTGACTCTGAGCACAGCCTGCTGCAGCTACACCTGCCCAAACCAACCTGAAATATTGAATTGAGTGTTAAAATGCAAGTTAAACCCTGCCTAGCTGCATCAACACTGTGATGGCTCCACCCCAGCCTCCTCCTCCACTCTGCAGTGTAGCTGTCATTTTTATTTTTTATGTATTTTGAAATAAATCTGCCTATTTGGATTTCTTTTAACCCAACCACAATTCTCATTTACTCATAATTTAATCATGCCTCTGGGATGCACATCATTCCTCTTTTTTTTTTTCTCCTAGTATGATTTTAGAGATTATTTGATGCAAAAAAACCCCTTTTCTTCATGCAATAACTCTGCTTTCATTGCTATAAAAATTTAGATGAGAATCTTTGCATTTGATGTTACTGAAATACAATAGAAGTGTAACACCTTTTGATATTTTACTTTTAAAATGGAGAGACCCTACTACATTCCTCATTTAAATAATGTCAGCTGATAGGTAAGATTGAAAAGCTCATTAAGATTTTAAATAGATTATTTTTTCAAGGTAAAGACAGATACAAATGGAAGCAGGAATTCTCTGCTTAGTCCAGGAATTTAGGCAGATCCAACAGCTGGGATGGAGAATGAATGGTTACTATTTTCAGAAATACAAGCTGCTTTGGTAAAACTATTTGGGATATTTTTTTAATGTTGAGAAACCAGTTTTACTTCTATGGCTTCCATTCTAGGATAAGGCTTCTGAAGTTTATGAGAGTCCCAATTATAACTTGTTTATGGGACACAAGTTATATTTTTGTGGTTAAAAGTGCTGAGTGAAAAAAAAAAAAGGAAAAATAGGCAAGTGATTCATTGGAAACAAATCTGGATGTGCCTTATTACAAGTGGTTGGCACAAAGTACAACTTTCAGGAGATAACTCTCACCACTGAGTAGTGAAATAAATACAGAACAGTTCATTAATGCCACAGATTCTTGCACAGATTGTCTATAAAAAGGTAATTTACAGGTAATTGAATACAATAACAATTTTTTGCATATATCCAGGTTTCAACAAGTCTATAAATGTGTGTCACATGTGAAATTGCATTAAACTCTTCCTTTTCTTTCCTTTTTCAGAAGTAGAGTCAGACCCAAGGCACAGATGAGGAAAGCAGCAGACTGCAGCAAGACTAATCAAATCACAAAAAGCTCCACTAATTTGTGTGAACTGAATTTCCAGCTTCTACTGAGACAAAAAGCTTAGTGCTTAGTGTTCTGTTTCTTGGAAATTTAAACACTTTCTGTTGGTAAAAAAATGGCTTTTCTTGTTCTGTAAACTGCAGCTGGAACCCAGAAATATCTGAAATCTGAGCTACCAAGAGACTGTTTTGTTCCAATGAATCATATTTAATGACAGCAACAAAGTTAAGGATGCAATGAAAATATACATAAACTCTGGGTGCATGAATTTGTCAGTGTCAAAAAAGCACCAGATTTTCCTACTAAAATTTAATGAAGGTCCTCATGTTCTTTCTTGCAACAGTCAAGGATTTCAATTAAAAATCAGGTTGTTGGATTATTCAGTTCTACATGATTCTGTTCTCAGATTCCATGGATTCAAAGTAGATGTCAAAAACCTTCTGTAAGTAGAACTGATTTTCATTTCCATTATGAACAAAGTTTCCCAACCATGAGGCAAAGAGAAGCACAGTATTCTCACTCTTTTCAAGGTAAATGGCACATTTAAAAGATTGTACAGAAGGATTAGAAATTGTGAAGTGTAGCAGCATAATTGTGTTATAGAAAAGGAAAAAAACCCATGAACTGAGGAGAAAAGGAATCAAATCTGTCTTTTCAGCCAAATTCAGTCAACACTTTTTTCCTACAGGAGGAGAAATTAATTCAGAAAACTGATTTAAAAATTTATTTCATTTTATGAAATGCCATTTAACAGGAATTATTGACTACTGCTCATTATCTCATTTTTCCTATTTGTTTCTTATCTTCTGAAGTTACTCTGAGCTGAGAACCTGATGGCACAGCAAATTTGACCCTGCAGCACCCACTAGGACTGGGATCAGAGATTTTGGTTAATCATTTGATACAATCACTCAGAGTAAACCACATTTTAACTTAAGAAACACAGTCTGGAAAGTAAGATGACAATAACTGGGTAAAAGTCATTCCATTCCATCATTTGTCTTTCATTGCAGGAAGAAATTAGATGTTGTTGAAGAAACTTCAGATAAAGCAGGTTTTGTGTCTTATTTTTATTAAGAATGTCACCAGTTTGTATACAATCAGAATTTAACTGTGCAAATTCAACTAGCTGTGGTCAAACATACAATAAATCTTGAACTTGGACGTTTCAAAAGTGATAAATTAAAGCCCTGAGGCCAACTAAAGTCTGCACAGATGACCTCAGCTAACAATATCAAATAGGAAAGTGATACACATTTAATATTAAATAATACCTAGGAAAAAAAAAAGCCAAAACATGAAAAAGAAACAACCTGAAAGGTTCAGTTTAAATATTCAGTGTTGAACACTGACCTGTGTCCAGCAGAGTTAAGGAACAGAGTAAGTTCAATTTTACTGCATGGCAACATGAGAAAACAAAAACATGTGAAAGGAGGAAGAAGCCTGAGGCTGTGGATGGAACAGATTCTATCCACTTATGGAAGCAATAAGAACCACACCACCATTGCATTTACAATGCTTCCCAATTCCAGCACTAAAACCAAAGCCAGGCTTTGCAAAACCCAATATTTTTAATTGAATGGGGACCTGGCTTTGTTTCCAAACCTTTTGGGACTGTGCTCTGGAGTGCAGTGTGGGCCTTTCTGTCTTGGTTCTACAAAACCATTTTGTTTTCTCTGTCTTTTCTACAACATCAGTAACAGGAACAAAATTCAACAGCTAAATGTTCAATTTCTGTCTCATCTGTGTCTCTCTGTGACCACATTCCATCATATACAGCAAATGTTGTCAGAATTTTCTCCACAAACAGTTACAAGTACTTATTAGAAACTTTCCCTTCAAGGATTTGCTTCTCAGGATATGGTGAAATTGCTATAGAAATGTTTTCATCAACTGTTTTTGAGTCTTTACATCATTGGCTCCCAAAAATCCATTTACAAAATAGCCTCCATGCAACAAAAACAATACACAGATTCTGCTACAAAGAATTTGAGAGTAAAGGCACACTGTACTAAAATAATTTAAATGCACGTAAACCCTTGAAAATTTAGTATGAAACTTCTTTTTTATTGAAATAATGCCTTTTTATTACAGAAATATTAATACAAAAACAATGAGGACAGCATGAAGGTACTGAGAGACAGAAGCCAGGGAACAGTAGGTTTGCAGGTAAGACAAAAAACCCAACAGAGATTGCTGCAAGCAGAGCAGAAAGTGGTTGGCTCAGAGACAAGGAACTTAACTTACAGAGCTGAAGTCTGCAAACCCCAAGGAAGAGTCTTTAGAAGTTTTACTTGAAGAGGAGGGAGCAAATGGATCTTTTCCACTAAATGGGTCCCCAAACCCCTTTTTACTTTGAAACAGGTCACTGCTGTCAGCCCCAAATGGCTGGAATGGATCATGGGGCTTGGGAAAATCTGCAGACCCAAGGTGGCTTACAGGAGTACTTTTACCTGGAAAGTTTAGGAAAAAAAAAAACAAACAAAACAAAAACAAAAGGAGAAAAAGAGAAGTTACTTACCATGGACAATGCAAAGCCCTGAAATAGGAAACTGTGCTGATACACTTAAGCATCATCCATCATTCCTGGGTTGGGTGAAAATTTAACCAAATATAATGGTATTCATTTCTCAGTGCAAATCATCTAAAACAGTTGTTTTATTTAAATGGATTTATTATCTTATATATACCAAAATATTAATACCATCAAGATTTTAAATTATTAAACCCGTTATAAAGACATTTGGTCAGAAAAAAATTGACAAGTATGACTTTGATTTTCCAGGATTAGAGATATTTCAAGTTTAAGTTTGGTATTATATAGAAGACAAAGTAAAAAACCATGTATCACTAAAGATAAGTCATGTTAAATAGGATTAAAGAGTGACTTAGCTTTACAGAATGCCTGCATTCTGCTTTTTTTCCTGGAACTGGTTTATCCTTTTACCACCACATATACAAAGAAAAGGAGGCTGATTAAGAAATCACCTCTCCCTGGGGTGTTTGCTCCACAACCCACCTTTTGTAGGTGACTGTTTGTTCTTATATTCCACCCCAACAACAAATGACATCACAGAAAACATTGTGTATGCTCATAAATATTATGTATATTTCATTTGTTGCAATTAAAGCCTCAATGGTTGACTTTTAATTCCCCTTGCCAAAAGACTATTTTGTGAGGTCAAATAACTAAACAGATAAATATATTTCTCCCCCTCCTGCCCCACCTTAAAAAATAAGATTGCTCCTGAGTATTCATCCAGTTTCCAGGGAAAATATTCCTTGGGTGAACATTCTTGATTGCAATATGTACTTGATAAAGGAAAATCTAGAAACATTCTTAAAATAAACAAATACTTACAACTTTCTGCATAATAATCTGAATTTCATACATTATTTGTAGCAATAGAGCTGTTTTGAAATATTTTTATAATAATAAAATAATTGATTTAAAAATAGTTTAAATAAATAATTAAGTAGTGTTTAACAGTATTAAATAAATAATAATTTATTACTTGAACTATTATTTAGTAGGAATCTTATAATTCCTTCCCAATATGATATACATACTAGGAAAGCACAGAAAAACTGAATAAAACCCCAAATTTCAGAGTTTGTTTGGCATATCTAAGCCTTAGCCTGGGAGCTTTTCAGGAGGTACTTTGGTATGTGTTCATGAACTTCACAATATATGCTCAGATCTGTGGAGATACTTTTATTACAGGGAAATAAAGATCAGCAAACTTGCACTGAGTAAATGATCTATCCAGCAACTTCCAGTAAATCCCAGCTCAGCCCCTCCCACCCCAGGGCCAGCCAAAAGCCATCCTTGTACTCAGCTGGCCTCTATTCCCCAAAATCAGAGGCACATGTGGACAGGGAGCTGAAGGAATTGAGGACAAGGGAGCTGAGGAAATCAGGTTTACATGGAGCTGAGAAAATCAGGTTTACATGGAGCTGAATGAATTGAGTATCCAAGGAACTGAGGGAATCAGGTTCACATGGAGCTGGGGAAATCAGGTATCCAGGGAGCTGAGGGAATCAGGTTTACATGGAGCTGGGGAAATCAGGTTTACATGGAGCTGAAGGAATTGAGTATCCAAGGAACTGAGAGAATTAGGTTTACATGGAGCTGAGGGAATCAAGTTTACACGGAGCTGAAGGAATTGGGTATCCAGGGAACTGAAGAAATCAGGTTTACATGGAGCTGGGGAAATCAGGTATCCAGGGAGCTGAGGAAATCAGGTATCCAGGGAGCTGAGGAAATCAGGTATCCAGGGAGCTGAGGAAATCAGGTATCCAGGGAGCTGAGGAAATCAGGTATCCAGGGAGCTGAGGAAATCAGGTATCCAGGGAGCTGAGGAAATCAGGTATCCAGGGAGCTGAGGAAATCAGGTATCCAGGGAGCTGAGGGAATCAGGTTTACTTGAGCTGAGGGAATCACACAGACTCTCATTAGTGCAGTGTCAATGTCAGGCTCAGGTGCAATATTGGCACCACTGGCAGGCATTGAGCTGCACACAAAGTGGGAAGCAAGCAAGTGCCCAGCTGAACAAGCAGACAGAGAGAGACATGGAAAACAAGGCACGTGCAGTAGGAGATAGAACTGGATTTGTTTAGTCCTGAGAGTGTTTCAGGGGAACTCGATCATAGTCCTGCAAGTCTTTCATCAGGAAAAAGGTGAATGGATTTTGACTGGACCAAAAGAGATTCATATCAGACAATCCACAACATTTTTAAAACTGAAGGATACTCCAGACTGCCCAGGGAACTTATAACCTTGATAGAATCAGAGAACATCCTGAACTGGAAGGGACCCACAGGGATCATCCAGTCCAACTCCTGGCCCTGCACAGCCACCACAACAATCCCACCCTGTGCCTGAGAGTATTGTCCAAATGCTCCTTGAGTCCTGGCAGCCTTGGGGCCATGACCATTGCTCTGGGGAGACATCCTATCAACACATCCACAAGGTCTGAGAAAGTTTCTAGAAATAACACAGGTTCAGCTGCCTTGAAGCTGGAAGATAAAGGAGATCTCTTAAAGCTCACCCCAGCACTATTTTCCATGGATAACATATGTGACATGGATATACAGATCCCCATGGCAGCAATGAGCTGTGTGACTCCTAAAGAGAGGCAGAGCAGGCCAGGGCTTTCTCCTTCATGGAAGGAAGTGACAGACTATGCAGGAAATTGTTCTCCCCAAAGCACAGACCCTCCCTCACCCCACCTGCCTTTCCACAGGGCACCTTTTGCTCTCTGCAATGGAGTGTTGCACTTCCATCCTGCCCATCCTGGTGGCCTCCAGATCTCACCACTGCCACAGCCATCCCATGCCAGGGGACATGCAAGCCTGGCAAGGGATGAGCACTCAGCATTTTGCATGTAACGCTCCACAGAAAAGAGCAACTTATTTTAACTCGTTTTAAATTAGAGTCATGGAATTCCAGAATGGTTTGGGTTGGAAGGTGCCTTAGAGCTCATCCAGTTTTAATCCCCTGCTGTTAACATCTTCCACTAGATTGGGTTGCTCCAAGCTCCATCCAAACTGGCCTTGGAGAATTATAAAGAGAATTAAAGCATCTGCGTTTCCAACTTCTGGTCAAGGCAAAACAAGAGCCCTCTATGTTATGACCCCTTCCTCTACTGCCAGTTATCAGGAAGGAAATTCCCCCCCATACTTCACCCTGTATTGCCCAAAGCCAATTTGGATTGATGGAGGCAAAACTGACCCATTTTAAGCTGCCCTTTTCTTAGGTTAAATCTTCTGCTAGTGAAACCACTTTGTGGAATTGGTGACTGTGAACACAAACCCTGAGCTTACAACGTATTTGTTCAGCAAGACTGGTTTTTCTGGGTGGCCTGTTTAAGATTTTTGCACAAAGGCCTGGGTGGTTTTGAACCTGCACAGAACATCAAGGTTTCTCATGCTTCATCTTCACAAAAGATCACAAAGAATCACTTTGTTGTAGAGGAAATGTCACCATGTAATGAGAGTTACTGCTAATGACATTGAAAGCTTTCATTTTACACAGAGTGCCATTTTCTTCAGATTTTTAGATGTTAAAGAATAGAATAGGGTGGTAATTTTTCTATTTTGAAAAAAAAAAGTGAGAGGGAAACCTTTATTTTTATGCAATCAGGTTTATCTTTTGCAAAGCAATTTTAAGGGCAGCACCTACTCAACCCACAAGGACCATCAAGTCCAACTCCAAGTCCAAATCTCTCTTTTACTGCGCTTTGTACGTTGTTCACAGTTTGCTTTTTCCTGCCACATTCTACAAACGTGGTTTTGAGGCCTGGCAGAAGTCTGTTTGGTTCAGTTAGATGTTCAAATTTACTCATTTATTAGCCACAAATTAGTAAGAACAACACCAGCATTATCTTTCTGATGTCTTTGCTGACTTACAGCAAGTGTAAGTCTCCCATCTTAACTACACAAAGATTTTTGTATTCCCATGTTTAGTGTGTCAAGAATGTGGGTATGGGATTTCTACAACATAAAGCAAAAGTACCCAAACCACAGTAAAAGGTTACCAGCTGTGCTGATGGACATTGGTAAAATTGCAATACTGCAAAACATAATGATCACTGAGATTGCATTAATCTTCCATTTGCTGGAAAATGTTGTGTTTGTACCTGACTGCTCATTGTTCTGAGGTATGGCAGGCAAACAGTTGTAACCCTTATTTGATTTTTCTGCTAATAGTTTCAGGGAAAAAAAGTTCAGAAAAAAGCAAAACAGGTCCTATTCTGAAACCACAGCAGTTTCAGCAGTTACCCAAGTGGTGCACCCAAACCACACCGAGGACTCACTTCAGCAAAAAGAGATGATGAAGAAAATGGTTTACCACAGCAGTGCTGTTACTTGGAGTGAACTCCACCCATACAAAGGCCTTATCTAATTTCATACCCCACATTTCATGCCCCAAACTTGAGTTTGGAGGGCTGAGATCTATATTTCAAAGCAAATATAACCTCACTGGTGCGATGCAAACACAAAATTTCTCTTACTGAATTACAAGATATTGATAACGAAGTGAAGTATTTAGAACTGCCTCAATATTTTATGTTTCAATGCTGGGCCTGACTTTCTGCTTAGAAGAGGATCTTGTTAAATGATGAGAAGCAGCATTTTTCCTGCCTTTGAAGCCTGGATGGATCATGCTCATGGGCAAATAGGAGAGAGTGGAAATGACACAACTTTAAACTTTCATTAAACACAGGCTCATTTCCATGACACTTTCTAAACTGAAAATTAGCCTTTAAGAAGTCAGAGTTGTGCTCCAGAGGATAAGGAATGATAAGGTGAGTTAAATCCATACCTGAGATTATACCTGAGCATATCATCCCAGGATTTCCACCTCTCCTGTTTTTTACATGGCAGAAGAAGTCTCAGGTGCCTCCCAGCACATCTTTCTCTTGGCAGTTTACCAAATTTACATCTCATTCCCAACTTACTCAGCATGTTTTCCACTATCCTGTTAAGATTATCCAGCTCCTCCAGTGATGCAGAGTAAAACCTTCATAAACTGAACTCACAGAAAAATTATTACTAGTTTCAAACTTTGCCTGAAGGTTAGTTACATTAAACTAAATTTTCTACAGAATATTTGGAGGTCATTGTCTTCAACAGGGGCTATTTCAAAGTCAACTATTTGATAATGTTCTCTGCAAAAAATCACAGCATGTTTTTTGTAACAGAAGTGAGAAGTTTTCCCTTGCAAAACCCCCTCAGAACTGTTTTTGCTTAATATTTGCAAAGTTTGCACCTTGAGTTCACCAAAAACTTCTGATTAAGAGAAACATTCTGACAATCCACAAACTTCTTGAAAGGTGAGAAATCGTTATACATTCAGCCCAGCAATCTGCTCTGAAACAGCTTCTGGACAACCTCTTTCAACCATCAGTACTGAAATATCTTTACTCTGAGGCCAGCATAAACAAGAGAATCAAAGCGTGAATGGAATTTTTAGCTTGTGGCCAGGCAGGTGCTCCACCCATGAGTCATTTATCCTACACAACAAGGGATGCCTGTGCTCTAATGCAACTGTCAGGTCTTCTAGAAGGCATGAAAAATAAAAAACTTTTCCTGTCAGTCACAACTTTGAGGCTGATTTTCTCACTCTCAGCTACAGATGAGGGGAAAAAATAAAGGTAAACAGGCACCAGGGTGCTTGTAATTAACTCTGGGTGCTGAAAAGGTTCTAAGGAAACAGGTGTGTGGTATCGTGCTCAAATAAACATCCCAACACTCCTGTCATCTCACAATGAGTAAAGAACAGAACTCTATATACCCTGCTCTAGATCAAATGACTGATATCCACAGCTTCAATAAACCCACATAATTTAGAGTTAAATCTAAATTAAATCAAGGGAATTATATTACATTATTTTTTTCTGATTAACACAATCCTTTCCTTTGTTCCTAACTCCTGATTACATCCATTAAACCTAACATGGCTTCTTTGTTTTAAAATTTATCTGACTAAATACACAGAGCAAATTTTTACATGGGGACACTGTACATGGCACAAGTAAAAAAAATAATGTCCACAAAAATGTGATGTGTTTAAACACTAAGTATTCAAAAGACATAATTTTCTTTCAAGAACTGAACTCAGTAAATGCACAAGACAAAGCATTCAGACTTTGGCCTGCATTTATAAGGAAGATACTGAACAAATTGTGAAGTCTGAATTTTGATCTAGTTGAGACACTGAAGACACATCTTAGGCAGACAAACTACTAAAACCCATTTATATGTCTAACTAAAAAAGCAGCAAAGATCTAAGCTTTCTTTACCTCACTGGAAAGTGTCAACACAAGGTCAATGTGCACTGCCAGTGCTCTTGGGCTGCCTTAAAGATGAGAAATAAGTCTAAAATTGCAAAAACAGTCAAACCATAAAATGCCTTAAATTTAGAGAAGTGACACATACAAAAAAGTACTATATTTATCGTTGGCATGAAGGAGGAGGAAGCATCAAACACAAAGGAAGGGAGCAGCAGAAGCTGCACAAACATTGCCTGCACTGCCCTGGGCCAGCAGCTGGTTACACACAGGAGGAGCAAAAGGCTTCTGAAATGGTCCCAGGGGTACAAAAGACACCCCCAAAGAGTGAATTTAAACCTTTCAGTTGGACATGTCTGCATATGTGTGATTATCTGGGTTTCTACTCACTAAAGTTTTGAGGTCAAAGTGTCTCTTGCCAGGAGCATTTGAGGGGGCAAATCCATCTGCAATGTCCTTTGCAAGCTCCCTGCACCACAGGAGCAGAACAAAAGATGCTCTGCTGGTAATCTTTCTTGCACTTCTAGCTTCTCTGGGGCTGACAACAACCTTCTGCAACCATACTCCAAAGGACAGGCAAAGGATGGCCACCCCAAATTAGAGAATTTCTGTAGGTGATGGATTACAACATTCAGCACAGCCGTAAGTTTGAAGATTGGTTCAATAAACACAATATTAAGATCCTGAAGACCTGTTAAGATCTTAAACCCCTGACCCCTTTTCATTTTTTTAAGCTACCAACAGGTTCAGATATCATTCATCTGCCAGCTGGCAAGATGAAAAAACAGGAGTTTATCAGCCAGATTTTGCTTGAATCAGCTTTTTTTGTCTTTTTTGGTAGGACAGCAAAATACATCTAGCAGTCTTGTAATTAGTGATTTGGTGAAATACTGAACCCTAACACCTTGACTGATTAAATTTATGATCAGTAACATCATTACAATGATTTTGTAATAGTTTCTAGTCACTCAAACACTCTGCAAACCTTTGTGTTTGCACTGTGGTCTGGAGCTCCAGAGAACCAGGCCTCTCTGAGGGATCAGGGTCATGCTTCCTAACCCAAGGCAGGCTACTGTCCCCTATATTTTTTCAATATTTGAACATTTCAAAACCATAACAAGCAATAAAAACACTGTGAGAACTGAAGCCCTTCACTCAAAAAGGTTAATACAGAGGTAGGTGTTAACCACTAACCTCTGAAATGCCAATATTCAGTTCCAATCATACACCAAAACTACAAAAAACAAATGGATCACTAAACAAAGCTGAAGTTTTTTGACAAACTCCCCATGTGCAGTGTGGAACAGTAATTTACCAACGGAACTTATTTTAACAGGTGTATTTCAAATAGCAGCTAAGTAACTCCACAAATTTATTTCATATATAGGATGAATTCAATATGTTATTCTTTTAAATTTACTCAGAGTGGCTGTGGACTCCTCATCCCTGGAATTGTTCAAGGCCAGTCTGGACAGGACTTGGAACAACCTGGTCTAGTGGAAGTTGTTCCTGTCCAAGGCAGGGGGGTTAGAACTGGATGATCTTTAATGTCCCTTCCAATACCTATCAGTCTTAGATTCTATGATTCTATACATTCCAAGTTGCATTGTATTTTTCTGCTATTTACATATTGGCACCCCAAAGAAAAACTCAATTTTTAAAGTGCATTAGCATTTAAAAAGTTCCCTATTAATATTCACTACCTCTATTAATCACTAATATACAATAACATAATATAAATTAGAACATTTACACAAGCTAAAAATATTTTAATAATGTGTTTATTAAATAATCATTGCAAGAAAGCAGCACACTGAAATTGAAAAGTGTGTTTTCTTCCTGTGTTTTTAGGGCTTTTATTCTTTCAAGGTTAAAAAGGTGAAAACCACTATAAGCAAGCAATAAAAATTTAGGAAAGGTTGAAGGTTTCCCACTGCTCTGTGGTGAAGGTTCTTCCATTAATATCACAGAACCCCAGAATGGTTTGAATGGGTAGGATCTTAAAGCTTAAAGGTAAGAGTGCTGCCAGCACAAGTCATGGAAACACTGAGGGTGCCAGTTTGGAGGCTTCAGGGTGCCTTTTGCATGAGAAGCCATTTTGAACCTACTGCCAGTTCTAGGGTTCTCCATGAATCCTGAAATTTGGGTACTTCATCCATCACTCCTGGAATCAGGATTAAGGCAGAAGCACATTCATCCAAGAACTTGTTGATGGCAAAAGATGTCTCTGAGCTTCTCCAGCAACCATGGGCACCTGGACCATCATTAGCTGAGCAGGGGCAGTAACATTTGTTTGGAGGATGCCAACTAGCACCTGGTGACACCAGCTATATCCTGTCATTTCAGTACCATGCAGGAATACTGAGTGGTGGGTATGGAGCATGGGTCACTGAATGCACCAGCAGCCTTAAAGGCACTAAATTATCTCTCTGACACTTGTGTGTGTTACCTCTCCCATCCCTAAGGAGGCCTACAGGAATGCTCAGAGCTAAAACCCAAGACAATGCAAGGTATCATTGGGAACTGATTGCATCCTACAACTTGGTGTGCCTTGTCCCCTTGGAAGCCAGGTCACACACACTCCTGTTGTGGTGCTAACTTGATGGGGAAGGAACTCTCATGTCTGAAAGGGTGCACAGAAGGCAGATACAGCACCACACCAGTGCCTTCTCCTCACATCCTTAATGTACAGCATCACTAAGGCAGGGCACAACCTGCTGTAACAGGAGGAGTCAAGTGTTGCTCATCTTCCCTGGATAGAGAGGCTTCCTTCAGGAACTCAAGGGCCTGACAAGGAGTGCAGAGCATAGAGAGTAATGTGTCAGATGCTTGTCAGTAGTGGTTATCTCACTGGTTAGCAGTGCTGCTATAACCGCAATGTGGAATACATGAGGCTGCTCAGAAAGGAAGTGGTAAGGGTGGGGCATAAGCTAAAGTCCCACGATCAAAGCACTAGAGCACTTTACCTTATAACCCAATCACTGACACCCACACAGCAACTTCCTGTACTTTAAAAAAATAAAAGAAGAAAAAGAAAAAAAAAATCTGTTTCTCTCGTTCTGTAATCAACAACTTTTACCTAGAAACTAGTTAGCGGCGAACCTTGACTGATTTCAATCTGCAGCTCACAGCAGAAAACATAATTTTTAATCTGTGAGAACCTACAAGAGCCATTTTAACTGACAGGTTTCAGTCTACCAGTTCTTTCAGATTTTTTAATCCTTAATTACACTGAAGTCCCATAAACCTTGAGAACCTGCATAAGAAATATAAAGCAACCAGAAGTTTGGTAGAGCTGAATACCACAGGCAGTCCTCTGCCAGCAAATAAAATGTGCTTCTACAAAACTCAGCCATGTTTTAGGGGAGTTTGAGAAAATAATGTGCAGTGGAATATAGGTCCTTGTCACAGGGCACCTTTGTTTAAGAATGCAGAGATGTTTTACTATTATTTGCTTTCTGTTTACCAGAGCTTGTTACACAAAGCACTGGCATTTCTTCAGTGCTTTCTGAGCATTATGCAAGATGTAACATCAATAAATTTACAAATTGTTCCACTCCTCTCCAAAGAAACCTGCAAGTTCTCCAGGAGCACCTGGTGAACATCAAATTACTCCAGCCAAGTCCTAGGGGAGCCCTATGAAACCTAATGTCCATTAGGACCTTCATGGAGATCAATACCTTCCTGAAGAACATGCACACACTCTCTTGGGGATTTTCATCAGAAGTATCTTGTCAGAAGAGCTAAAGAACTTTTTCTTGGCTGATCTTCCTCAACCTAAAGAGACTCTTAAACCATGTATGGGACAGAGATAGTGATGCTCCAAATCTTTTCCTGAAACAGTAAGTTGGAGCTTTGAGGTCCACATGTATCTAGGTTTGCTCCTTCTGGAACACCTTCTCCTTGCTAGTCTCTACTGGGATTCACTGGGTTATTAACCTTCCTCCAATTCTCTTTAAAGATTCTACACTTAACCTCTAAACAGTTATACTGAATAAATACTCAATAGAGTATTTTACCATAAAAAAAAGCATGAGATTTCTCTTGGACCAAGCAAGAATCAGATTAGGACTTTGAAACATCTAAAAGATCTTGACAGACTGGTCAACAACAGAGTAAGAAAGAAGGAAAATGATTTATGATGAACAAAATTAGCATAAAGCTGAGATTCTACCCAAGATACAAATCTAATTAAATAATCTCGTGACTGTCATAGCCTCTCTTAATCTTAGTACTCAACAAGGGAAAGATATGGATCTGAAGGGTGTCTAATCCATGCCACACAATAAGAGTTTGCCTATCCTTGTCTGATAGTACCAACCAGAGAGAGCTGTGAACTGAACTATCTGCAAATACACTCAGATAAGAGCTGCTCCTCAATGTTCCAGCTGTGAAAAAACCCAAATATCAACTAAGAACAAACAAACAAACCAACCAAAACAACCAACCCGTTTTCACTTTAGAAGCAGAACAGGTCAGGATGTGTAGGACCAGAGTTGATGACCCACTGCAATCCTGCTACTGACAACCCTGGCAGCAACAGAGAAGTTTCTCTACACGCTGTGCAAAGACTGTGTCCAGAGCCTGGATATGAGAGCAGTTCCCCTGAACCACAGGGTCTTTCCCCTCAGAAGTCTTTCCAGGTACATCTGAAGGCCTTTAACTCTGACCATCACTATATGGCAAACAGAGGTTGTGTCCAAAAGGCTCCGTTTCAGGACCTGTGCTCGACAACTTCCTCATGAAGGACTTGGATGTGGGACTGGAAGGCAGACTTAAGTAAGTTTGGTGATGACATGCAGTTGGGAGGAGCTGTTGACTCCCTTGAAGGCAGAGATGTGCTGCATAGAGGTGTTGCCAAAGGAAAGGGCTGGGCAATCCCCAACTTAACATGTCAAGTGCCAGATCTTGTGCATTCCTGGATGCATGGACAGACTGGGGAATGAGAGGCTGTGGACCAGCCACGTGGAAAGGGACCTGAGGGTCCTTGGTTGGTGGCAAGTTTGATCTGAGTCTCCAGTGTGCCCCAGCAGCCCAAAGTGTCACCATGTTCTGGAGGGTACCAGGCCTGGCATCACCAGCCTGGCAAGGGAAGGGATTCTCCTGCTCTGCTCTGCACTGTGATGGCCACACCTCGAGTGCTGGGGGCACTTTGGGCACCAAAGCTGTTGGAGAGTGTCCAAACGAGGGACAGGGAGCTGGGGAAGGCTCTGAGGAGCAGCTGAGGGCACTTGGCTGGTTCAGCTGGAGCACAGGAGACTGAGGGGAGGCTCCTCGGGGGCTGCAGCTCCTCCCGAGCAGAGGCAGAGGGGCAGGGGCTGAGCTCTGCTCTGGGACAGGGACAGGAGCCCAGGAAGGGCTGGAGCTGTGCCAGGCCTTGGCATGGAGCTCAGGGAAAGGTTCTTCCCCCCGAGGGTGCTGGGCACTGCCCAGGCTCCCCAGGGTAGGGGTCACAGCCTAAAGGCTGTCAGAGCTCAAGTGTTTGGACAATGCCTTCAGCCAGAGGGTGAGATTGTTGGGGTGTCCTGTGCAGGGCCAGCAGTTTGGCTCCAAAATCCTTATGGGTCCCTTCCAACTCAGGACATGCCCTGATTTTAAGTGTTTCCCTAATCCTGTGCTCAGTTCCAAGGGTTTGCTGTGTTTGCTCTTTGATTTCATGAAGGAATTAGACTTGATGCCAAACTCCTCTGGACAAAACAGAGACCCATGGACAAGGTGAGAACTGTGGCACACTTTGATCCAGAACATCGTGCAATCCCTCAATGGGGTATCAGACAATGTTTCCATGTCACATGCAAAAGCTTCACATGAAAAAAAGCACCAAATCAGGGATAATCCCTGGTGGATCCTGTTTAGTTTCCACTATCAACTGCCTGGAAAATCAGCTTCCAATGCTCTGCAAAAGTATTTCTATTTTCTACTTGAGCGCAGAGGTTTGAGGACAAGTAAAGTTTCCTTTCAGAGCTTTCTGCACCTGTCTACCAAAATGCAACCAAACCACAAAAGTGTTTTTCAGTATTAACCCCCCCCTGACAGAAAGAACAGTTTTACTAAAAAGAGTTTAGGTATGGAACAGAAAGACAAATTACAGGTTTGTCTGGTAAGAACTAGCATTTATTCATCCTTTAGCAAGATCTTTATCACTTAGTTGTTTTTTTAATCAAAAAGACCAATAAGAAAGGTAAGAAACAACGGAAGCTTCTGTCTGTTGTTTGTTTGCTGAGCCCATTCTAACACATTTTTTATGCCTGTATCTCTTGCTACAATCGCACTGTATTACTATATAATTTCTCATGCTTAAAGTAACCACTGAAGATTGCCTTAGTTGTGGAAGGAAGGGAGGAGTAGAACTGCATAAACACACAAGGCTCATTTACTTTTAAAAAAAACCCTGTTGTTTCCTCTTTAGTCTATTTTATCATAACAACATTTGCTTTTTGGTAGAGCAGCGGAACCTCACAAATATTTTATCTCCCTAGAAGGGGGGAAGAGACACACTTAAACCAACTGATTAAAGGCTGAGTGCACATTTCTAAATTAAAAACATATTAATACAGCTGAATATTCCCCAAATTCCTCAATATGTACAAAAGAGGGAATGAGGACACAGAAATCCAAAAACCCTCATGTAGGTGAGTCAGTACTCACCTTTCCTGCTACTATTACACTGCATTTGATAAAAGTAATCATGTTTCTAACAAGAAATAGAAAGAAACCACATATAAGAGACTACATGGGTGTATCTAGTATTTATTTGAATCATCCAACTTTATATAGGCCCTGTTAACACTAAAATATTTTATGTAGACATTTTTTGAAAGATGGCCACTTGCTTTCTTTCCTTGAAAACCAAATAAAGAAAAATAACATCATTCACAATGTCAAATAAGATTCCCTTCAGCTTTTCTATTTCTCCTTTTATTCATGTCTGTCCTAGTGATTGATATTTGTAAACATGACAAATTATGTGGGGTTTTTTTTTAGTTACTGAAAACTCATTAGTAGAATAGCAGAAAATAGTAGAAAATACACAAAGCAAGCATAGAAAAAACTGCTTCAAAGCCTTTTCCACAATCCTAGAGCATTTCCTGAAAACTTTGCATCCATACTCACCTGCAAAAAAACTCTCATTTGCTGCTTTCAGGGTTTTAGGGTGCACCATCATCTCTTAAGCAATCAAATCACAGCAACAGGAACAAACTAATGCTGCTTCAATGGTCTGCTTGTAAGTCTACTGTGTGAAATGGTATCTTTCATATCTTGGATCAATTTATGGGACAGGTAATGACATTAAAGATACCTTGGTAATAAGTAAGCACTTTTCCCATTATCCAAGAAGTTTGTTCTAGAATAACTGGTTTGCAAAACCAGCCACATCAACAATACCCATCACAAACAGGCTGCCTGCTCTGCTCCAAAATGCACCAGCAGAAAGGCAGAGCATCCACACAATGCAGGAGACATTAATCATGGATCTGTTCTCTTTGTACTATGCTTCCTAATACTGTCTGTAGATATATAAATACACGAGGATCAATGTATTTAGTGCAAAATTCTGTGCCTATCCATAAGTAGCATCTAGCTTCTGTTGTTTTTTCAAGCCAACTGAAAGTTCCCTCTTGGTATCAACTGAACTCTACCATTGTTGTTAAAAGGAGACTTGAAACTACATGGCTTCAGTTCTTTAAACAGTTTCACTGGTAGCTGAGTGTCTTGAAAACAACTACAGGGAGAACAGAAATTGAAGCTCCACTAAGAGGGATCTTCTTTTCAATTCATGAGATTTATATATCTCTCAGATTTCCATAAATAATGGACTTGAAGCAGGAACAAAGCCATATATATTCAGAAAGTGTTTTCTGTTTAATTCACACATTAATGCAAATGAAAGAATTATCCTGCTCTGTCTGTCCAGGTAGGATCAGTCTGTCTAACTGTGTACCCTGTTCTTGTTAGTACCTAGTGGCAGATGCCTCAGGAAGAACATCAAAACAAGATAAAGATGCAGCATAGTCATACTGCCTTGCTACTCAGCTACAAAGGAGCTAGAGCCAGTATTTTGGCTTTTGGGACACCCCATTGCCTCCGTTTCTTCTGAGAATTATTTAGAGGTTTTTTTAAGACTATTTAAACTTTTTTGCATTCACCATATTCTATGGCAAACATAGAATAAATCCTGAATTTAGATTACCATATAAAAACAAACCTCTTTATTTTAAAGATGCCGTTTACTAATCTTATGTGTTGCCTACTTAGAAATACAGGGGTTTTTCCCCTGTTTTTTCCTGCCATGTGATTTTACAGGTGTGTAATAACACTCTCTCATCATCTGTTTTCCAGTTTGAAGAGTTTCAGTCTGGTTTACTGATAATTTTGTCAATTATTACCAATAACTTCACATCTTCCTCCATGGTTGAAATATAAGATAGATAGTGACTGTCAACTTGTTCTTATATCCAGCACTACACTGTAAATTGAAAGAAGCAGCTTTTAAAAGAATAAAACCTCCTTACCACTGGGTGGCTTGGGTCGTGGAGGGACATTTTTCTTCGGTGGTAATGCTGGTGTGTCTGATTTGCTTTTGAAAGGATCATCTGTGAATCCTGCCCCTCCAAAAGAGGAGGCAAAGGGGTCTGAAGCTACTGACTACATGAGAAAAAAGAAAAGAAAAGGGATGTAAGTACACTGGAGAATACCTGTGGTTTCATGAAGCTACAGGTTAAGTCAAGTAAAAGCATTAATTTATTAAAAACTGATGGCAGATGTACAGAATTGTCAGTGGTGTAGGAGGCTAATGCCCAGTGACAGAGGTGCTAAGATTCCACTAACATTCAAAAGACCTTCTGCTTTTAATCATTTAAGTACTTCTAGAACTTTTAGTCCTAGCAAAAAAAGCTGATGAGGAAATAAAAGGAAGTAAAACTCTACTTTTACTATTTGGCAATGAACAGTCATACCCCAGCCTGACCTTCATTCTGATAAACAGAATCATGACAGAACCTGGAAAAACACTGCAGAAGGGATAACTTTATTCCAAAGTTTTCTGAAGTTACACATAGGTATTTAATTTGTGTCAAAATCTTACTGAATGCATTTAAATCTTCCTATACTCAGCTTTTCTAAAGGACTCTCCTATTGATTAAGAAGCACACAAGTATTATGTCATGCAGGGAAATTTATCATTGTGAAATGAAGAAAGAGGAATTTTGTGAGCAAAGGTAAAAATCGCAGTCAAACCTTTGCTAAAATTTCTACCTCGAGCCAACTATGTCTTTTGGTAAAGGCTGTTGCCATCTAGTGGAGAGCTAAAACCCTTCCCAAAATAGTAAAAGGGGAAGAAAAAAAAACACCAAGAAACTTAATTAGTCAAAGTGAAATGATAATCTATTTTATTTTTAACATTTACTCCACTTGCAGTGTTCAAGCATTACTGTAGAACTAATGTAAGGAGCTGGGCACTGATGTTAATTGTAAATTCCAAACTCCAGCTCAGGAAAGCAGACCAAGATCTTTCCAATTATCAATTTTTTCATGTGTGTCCTGAACTTTTTTCTTCATCTGCTATTTAAAATGAACAGAAATTGCACATTTAAAACCTGGGAGACACTGACTGACTGTTAAGAGTGGAGTAAGATTAGATTACACATATTTAGTAGCATAGTATTTTGTTAAAAGTTGGACTCAATCTTAGAGGCCTTATCCAACCTTAATGATTTTATGGTAAGTTTAGAAACAAGTCAGGATACTTACTATCAAGTAACCAAGAAGCAAATTCCAGGACTTAGACAAAGGCTGGACACTGAAATATATTAATATCTGCAACAACTGCTTCTTCTTACAAGTTAAAACTACGAGTTAATTTATTTTCCTAATCTGGTATTTGAAAATATTTGTGAAAAGTTTATTTATCCCTACTGAATCTACCAGTCTTAGTAAGACTTTGCCATATCTGACATGGTTGGAAAATTCTTTGCTATATAGCTGGTGAGGCTGATTGGAAAAAAAAGAACAAAACCAGACTGTCAGCTGAAAAGTTACAATCATATCACACTCTTAAAAAGTGTCTGTACATACATTTTTAAAAGGACAGTTGCTTTCCTTTAAACCTTTACCTTTGACATCTGACTGAAGTCTGCAAATCCCTCACCACCACTGAAAGCACCACTTCCAAATGGATCCAGTGTTCCAAATGGATCTGGAACAGATGTGTGGGGAAAAAGTTATTTTGAATAATACTTAAGAATTACAAGGAATGCTTGGTAGTGCCAATGAAGCACAAAACTAGGCAGGTGATTAAAAAACACCTGCATTTTGACCTGCCATGAGATGTTAAAAGAGAATTCCACAAAACAAAAGGTTTTCTACCACTTGTTTGGAGGGAAAATATGAGAAGAAAACAATGACATATACAGTGCCACAAAGACAGCCTTCATGAACTGTAACAAGATCATGATGCTTTTTGCCAATGGTTCACAAGACTCTTTATTCTCAACTCTTATATTTGATTCTTCTTTCATAAAAAGATACCTCATTATAAAATGTTCACTTCTTACCTGGACCTTTTGAAGAAATACTGGAAGACGTAAAAGGATCAGTGCTTTCAAAAGGGTCAGGCTAAATAAGAACAGATATACATAATTATTTTTCTGCTGGACTGTGCATTTACCATTTCATGCCTATCAAAATCTCTTGCTTTAAGACAAATAGTTTCCAAATTCAGACCACTCTATTCAGTGGACAGAGTAGGATAAAATTGACTGATTATATGAAATTTATATTATTAGTGCATTTGGCTATTGATAGCCTTGAACACAACACCAGGTACCTACAAGAGAGAAGAGCATCCCACTGAAATATATGCAACATTAGTTACCAGAAAACTATGAAAATATATGAAAATACACCCAGAAGTGTTCAGTCTTTAAGCAACAGACAGAATATTCTGGTCATGCATTTTTATTATTATTAATAATTCAGAGAGTCTGTATATTGCTTTTTTTTAAACAGATGTTTTTTACAGCTGCTCTTCAGTTTGACAAGTCAGCTTTTATTTAGGTACAATCCTTTACTGCAGGACAAACTAACTTCCCACAGACTGAAACTGGTCTTGGGTAGCAACACTCAATGAATTGCATAAGAGTGAGGAAAATACTAATAAAAACAAAACCAAAAAATTCATACTGCCCCCCAAACAAGCACACACATGTACATCAGGCCAGTTTAGAACTGCAACTATGGCTATAACAAGGGTGTTCTGTGCAGTCCCTCCACTGTGCTGGCTCCAGAGCCTGCTGAGGGCTCAGGAATCCTTTAGCCAGAGCAGTTCCCCCATCTCATTCACTATGTGACTGCAGAAATCTATGGGATGGAGGGAATGGTGGGAATGAGTGCTGCTGGTTTGAAATTCCCAACAGAGAGAAAAAATATCCACCTAACAGTGCCTTCATGGTGAATGTACCTCATTATCATGGAACCAGAGAGAACACTGCTGATTGCCTTAACAATCCATAGTTTCATTTTAAGAATACAATTAATGATATTTCATCAGTTGGGAAAAAAAAAAAGTATTTTGTGTTACTTCACTCCTTTTAGCTTTCAGACAATAGGCCTGTCAATAGTAAAGAAATCTATTAAGTGTAGATTTAAAAATTACTGACCTTTGAGGGTAAAGTGGGGGTTTTTGTGAATGGATCTGAGGTAAATGGGTCACTCTTCACCTGTTTCTTGAAGAAATCCTCAGGGGCAGAACTACGAAATGGGTCACTTTCCTTAAATGGATCTCCTCCAAAGGGATCTAGAAGGAGCAGGAAAAGGTAAATACAATGTAGAACATTCTATACTTGACCTCACACTCATTGATACAACTTTTATTACACAAACACAGTGTTTTGATAAATCTGACAGACTTCCAAAGACCTCTCTGCAGAGGGTATTTACTAAGTTTGAACAAGTATGTGTTTATATGAAACTTTCAGACTTAATAAAGAGTTACACACTTCTCATTAAACATATTGATTCTGAATGCACACCCTGTTGGGTTTCAATGCTCCCACATGCAAACCAAAAATCTGAAGTCAGCGAAATCTTTATGCTTCCTTTGTGTTTGTAAATTTTTGTGTTTGGCTACAAATTGTTTATACCACATCTGTCCTGTCATTAAAAAGGGCTATTACCTGTTGGAGCAGGTGGCTGTTCTGCAAAAGGATCATGCTGGAAAGGGTCACCTATGCAGAAGAGAAAAACAATTTGTTTTATCTACTAAATAGTAGAAAATAGTAGCAAGATGATAAAAGATTGTGAAAATATAATTTACTCAACAATTGGTCTTCAAGGTCTTAGATAAGCACTTGTTACTTACTGCCTTTGAAGGGGTCTGCTCCCTTAAATGGATCAGATTTGAAAGGATCTTCTGACTGGAATGGGTCTGTATGCAATTCTTGGGTATTATTGGCAAACATCAAGGCTTTATTCTTAAATGGATCATCCTAAAAATTAAGAGGACAAACATCATAGCAGCTTGTCATGATAAAAATAAAAATGCCCAGTTACCCATTTAGCAGAAATTGTATGTTATCTTGGCTCCTGTTGAACAGTCTTTAAAATTACTTCCCAAAGAACTTTCTGAATAGGTGACTTCTAAGTGAAAGTAATTACACAGCAGAAGGAAATGTGTACCCCAAGGCTACACATAACACCAAAAGATAACAGTACATATAGCAATTAAATGTTAAACTGTTGCCCATATTAATATATTCAACTCTCAAATACTTAAATAACAAAAGCAAACCAACCCCAAACATCACACTATCAAAATATTGCTCCCCCACCATTAGAGCTCAGCTTCAGGTAAGACACCTATTTAAAAGGAAAGGATACAGAAATAATCTGTGGACTACAAATACAACTAATTACTACTGAGTAGTCAGATACTAGATTGCTTCTTGTTAACTCATCTTTGAGCTTAAAGCTCCAAATACTGATTTCCCATGATACAGCACTTCATGCAGGAAGAGTCACCCCAACATTTTGATGACAGAGCTTTCTCAGCAGAGGCCAAATCTGTGTTTGTCAAGCTGCAGAAAATACCCTGCATGAACAAGCAGCAAAATTTATGAAACCTCTCCATGATATTCATTTGCATTATACCCCTGGCTTGGGTCTTGTTTGGAGGTCTCTGATGAAACCCCAAGTGCAGACAGCACCTGCACAGCAGAATTCCAGGGACAATGGGAGCCATTCCATCCCAGCATAAGCAATGTCCAGAAACAACTACCCACTTACACTGCCCCCAACACCAGGAAGAGACAGGATTTCTTTCAACCTTTTTACAAGATGCAAATGAAAACATCCTAATTAATAGTTCTCAGAACAGCAGGAGGGAGGTGGGGAGAGAAGGAAGAGGAAGGAAGAATTGAGAAACAGGAAAGTGGCACAATGGTTTAAAAAATTGCTATGAACTTAGACTGGTGTTTTCTGCCAGTAAGTGGCTCCTAGGTTTTGCAAGAAAACATCTGGAAGTTTTCACTGGAAATTAAATATATTTATGCAAGCCATGCAAGCACAGAAACTAAGCACTAAAGCACTGAAGTGTTTTTAGACCTTTAGTACATGTTTCTCAATGTACTGGTTTTTTTTTATCTACACTGTTCTTCTTGTGAACAGTTTGTTTTTACAGAGCAAGTGTAAAGTACTGCATAAAGGCAGCAATGCCTGGTAAATATTTACTAACACATTATATATTCAACTTCATATTAAACCCATAGCAAATACTGTGCTTACAACAGTAAACATGTTTCCATAATGAGGAAGGGCCACATAAAGAATCAAACAAGTATACAACTTTTATCTTGTCTTATTTAAGACAAGAAATAGGCTTTAAAAACAAAAGAAAATTCTTGTGTTTTAGAGGAATATTTAATACCCAAATCAACATTAGATACCCAAAAGAAATTGATTTGAAAAATGTTTAAGAACTTAAAAGATTTTATGATTTGGGAAAAAATGCTGATTAAATAAAAACATAATAAATGAGAAAGACGATGCTGAAATTATTTAAGCAAAAGAGAATAATCTTTTTGGAAAGGGAACATGAGATATGTAATAAATATAGCTCAATGTAAAGCAGAAATCTGTAGATCTTCCTTTGGAAATAAGAAGGAAAGACATGATAAAGGAAAATTTACAGCAAAAGAAGGGTGCACCTTGGTAAACTGGACAACACACAAGAAAAAACAAAACACTGAAGTGGAAATAAAGCCCCACCTCTGTCCTGAGACTGAACATGTGACAGGTTACAAATCCACAGGACCATGTGCCAAATACCAGCTAAACAATACTTCAGATCAGGTGCAAGTCAGAGGCCTAATTAGTGTAAAATATACTAAACAACAACATTTTTTTACCATAGCTCCATAATTGCTTCTTTCTGTCTGCCCAAGGCCTTCACTCATGTCTGCTAAATTTGTCAGACTTCCACCATGAATCCCATTGAGAGCTTCATTGTATTCTTCAATGCTCTTATTCATTTCCTGATGGCTCTCTTGCAGCTGAGAGAGTTTACTTCTTGCCTGAGAAGGAGAAATGCTTTAGCATGTTACACACTAAGAACACTGCCATTCTTACAGTCTCCTTAAACACTGGTGCCTGACTGTGGCATTTTATTCCCACAGGAACTGAATGCTTCCTGACTCAAACCAGGAATTTACCTACTAAACACCAGTCAAAAAGGCTTATTTCATGAACCAGGACTTCTCCCTCCTCTGAAAAACAATTTTTCAACTCATTCCAAGAAGCAAAAAATGGTATAAAGTACAGTGAATACCTGGTTTATTTCTTCCTGGGTTGATTTTAAAGATTTGATTATTGTTTCAAGCTGCACTTTTCCAGCCTGGATACTCTGCTCTAGCTGAGTCTCTTCTTGCTGGAGGCGATTCAGCTCTGCTTTTGCTCTATTAAGGTCATCTTCCTGTAATTTTAAATCTGATTCCTGAGACTGAATCTGCATTTTTAGTGATGAAATCTGAAACAACACAGTAGAAAAATCAGAGTGAAATTTGGAATAAATGGAACTTATTAAATGGTGAATTTACAATAAGTAACAGAAAGTGGTACAGCAACCTATCAACTACTAAGGAAAGTATCTAGAACTTAATATGAAGAAGTGCATGCTGCTTCTTCTGTTACACAAAATCCTTGATAAATGCACATTAAATAAAACCTAGAAACACTATTTTAAGTCAGAGAAATACCCCACTACTTATAAAGGTAATCAAAAGCTGTCTCCTACATGTTCACCTTCAGAACTTGGTCCCATTCAAACATTTATCAAGTAGTTTAATGTTGATTCTAAGAGTTAAAATTACAGAGTTGCTTATGACCTTCCTTATACACTTTCTTCAGTGACTTCCTTACACAGGAAGTTTCTACCTTAAGGTAAGATCCTATTTCCATTGGCAATTGCATCCACCTGAAAACTCAATCCTGATGACATTCAGAGTGATCAAAACCAGCACCACTGCCATGGCCTGTCTCATGGGTTAGGACTACTGATTTTCAACTGCCCTATTAGGCTGAATAAGTGTTTAATATATTCTCAGAACAACAATTCCTGTAGAAAGGGACCCCTGGAGATCATCAGGTTCAACCTTTCTTTTATGACCTTTATGGAAGATATTAAGGATGGCAAAATCCTTTCTTGGACCCCTCTATTTGTGCAGAAATTGCTATTTATGGTAAAAAGAAAGAAAGAAAGCTTATTCATTAAATAAATAGAATTTCCCTCAACAGAAGACATTTTACTCTTGAGCAGGTCCAGAATTAACATCCACTTACCACCTGTGTTTCCTCCTGGCATTTCTGCCTTACATCATTCAGCATATCTTTCAGTTTGGCTTTCTGCTGGTCCATCTCATCCAGGCGGTCTTGGGCATCTTGTTTTTGAGCCTCCAGCTCTTGTAAGTTACTTGTTTCCCTATCTAAATCGTTTTGCAGCTCCTGAAGAAAATTCCACAACTTGTAACTCATATTTAGCTGTTGTCTTAAGGAAGCATCAGCCATAGACAAAGAACTTAGCAAAATTCAGAATATATTCTACATCATATAGGCTACACCCTGCATTGGCCTATTTTGTTTCTGCAGGAACTTGTGTAAGACATCAGGAAATAAATCACTGCTCACAAGAAGGAAAAGGGACTGTGACACAGAGCACACAGCACTGAGTTATCCTAATTAACAAAACCAATACTCTCCAAACATTGATTTCCTAAATTACATGTTAATTAAACACTAACAAAACATACATTCAAACTGTTCACATATACTATGCTTATATTAGCCAGCATCAGATAAAAACATTTCTGATGGAGAACAGTAAAATATTTTTTTTTCTGCCAGTTAGAGGAAAATCCCAAGAAAGAATGAATGAGAGAATGACAGAAAAAATGCTAAATTGTCACATATTACTTAGACTAACATGAAAACCACTAATGATAAATGGTTTTTACCTGAACTTCATTGGTTTTCTGTCTGATTGATTCTTCCTTTTCCCTAATGTCCTGCTCCAGAGAATATTTTTCTCTGTCAGATAAACAAGAACATGTATTTGTGATTAGTTAAATAATACAACACAAATGCAAAAATCAATTAAATATTATTTTGGAAATACCATGCAGACAAAAATGTCAGCCCGTATTCTCATGTATTCTTTAAAGGAGAAAAGGTGCATAGGTATCAATTATTCTTTGAAAAATGCCATCTGTGCCCATCATCAATCTTCTGAAGTCACCTGATAGACCTGTAGGGTATCACTAGGAAATTCATCACCAATTACAGCAACAAATAATGACAAAAATCACTAAAAGAAAATAAACTGGCACATCAGTACTACAGACTTAGTTATGCTACACCAAGACTTTGTTAACATTCCACAACTATTACCTCTGCAGCTGTGCAATTTCTTGACTAATATCATCCAGCTCCTTCACCCCTGTAAACTCTCCTGATCCAACAGAACTTGCACTATCCTGTTAAGAATGAAACAATCTATTAAAATGTCAAGTTGTAACAGAAACTCTTCCTGTAACAAAGGCTGAAGACAGAGGTAGGATACAAAATCCTCATTATTTGCATTAGCAAAATTCTATAAGAGACATCAAATTATTCTGTAACAAGCAAGGAACATGCCACACAATTCTACCCATGAGACAGGAGAATTTTTAACATGCCTGTTTAACACACAGGACAGTTGAACACACAGCAATGAAAGGACAGGCACAATGCCAACAAGGAAATTGCAGACTATGGTAGAATTAAAATTCAAAACCTAAAACTCAGTTCTGCTATAGTCAATAGTAAAGTTTACAGGGGACTTTATGAAATCAGATTGCAATTCCAGTCTTCTAGAGCCCTGTCACAAATCAATGGTAATTTCTGCAATTATACCCCATTTCCTGTAGGTTTTCTACATTCATTCAAGCATAGATCAGGGAAGATACAGAGAGCATCCCCTGCCTTCTTGATAAGACAATCACTGTCAGAAGTTAAGGATGTCAGCATTAGGTACATAGTTGGTTGTTATTAAAAAAATGATTACTCTTTGAAAAAAAAAAACACCACAACTGAGCAAAAACTGGAGCACTGTACTCACTGCTAGTATGACAAACCAGGAGACTTGCAATTTTTATATAGCATTTCAAAAAGAAGAATGCAGGGTTTGCCTGCTTCACTCACTTTGAGACTGCTGTGATAAAGCTTGGCTTTATTAATTACTAAAAAATAAACAAGGACCCAACCAACAAGCCAAGATCAGCAGAGTAAGATGTGACATTTTTGTGTAAACAATAGGCGAATATATAGTTTAAATAATCTAATTAAGTTCTCACTTTTGGGGGATCATTTTTTTGGGAATATGCCATTAAATAATCACAAGTAACACCAACAATACAGACTAATTCTTCAAGGTATCAAATCAAAAATCACTTTTATACTGTCAGGCCAGATATATATTTGCTGGAAGACCTGTAATGAATGCTGGACAGGATCACAGCCAGGAGTCACCCAACATGACTATGAAATAAATTTAAATGAGCTGCTGCACTGGTTAGGATAAGAGTCACTTAACCAAGCTCACAGTAGCATACAGTTTATTCTATCTTATGCTCAGCTAAACACATACTACATGGAAAAAAAATTGCAATTAACTGAAAATAGCAGGAAGCTTAAAGCTATCACAGCAAGATGTATTTACTGCTCACAGCTGCTGAGAACTAGTGCAGGAGCAATTTCAACAGCACTCAGCTGCCTGTCCCAGGAACTTCCTGCCAGATCAATACATCTCCAGTTGTTGAAGGAAGGAACATCACCAGGTTGGCAGGCAGTGCTGGGCACTTCACATTGCTGTGACATTATCACCACACCAAGAGCAAGTGGCACAGAACTCAAGAGCAGAGACAGGCAAAGGTGTAGAAATAAATTTTTTTTTGAAGTTACAAAAAAGCAAACATTAGAAATGTGCATTCCTTTGGACACTGCAATTACTCACACGCCGCATTTCTGTTAGTGCTGAGATCTCAGATCCTACAGGGGTCAAGTAACCTGACAGAGTCTATAGGAAAAGGATATAGGAAAATCCTTAGGAGGACCATAGCAACAGCAATAATTAAAACATATTTAGAGTTCCAAAGGTTTCTGGTTAGGGAAAGCAAATAAAAGTAAAGAAAAACACAGTATAATTTCTAGAAAAGGTGAATGCAGTGACATGACAGAAATATTTCTTCAATTCAGTTTCAGAAATGCACTGACATGCTATGGAGGAAAGGAACAAAGCAAGGTCAGCAAAGGATCAGATGCTCCAGTAAAGTATTAGCAGTGATGGATACAGGACTGTGGACTGCTCCAAAGGATGAATCCCAGAAACTAGGAAGTCATCACTCCTCATTTAGCCATTAAAAATGTTATGTTTCCATGGGAGGAATTTGGTGCTGATCACAGTCAGGGACAGGCTCCTCAATCAGCTTTTAATATTTGCTGTTACAAGTTCCCTGACTCAACCTTCTGTACAACAAAGGATTGTTTTTTATGCTAGATTTTTTCCAGCATTATTACTCCTTGGTTTATGGAATATTTTACTGCATTTTTCTTTACTTATTGTCTTGGTTGATAAAAAATTAGCTATATTTTCAAATGTTACAAGAATTTTGTAAGAGGAGATAAGAAAAAATATTGGCAATTATTTATCATAATACTAATTAAAAAAAAAAAAAAANNNAAAAACACACAAAATTCATACTCAAAGCCCATTACATTTTAAGGTCAAACTTACCTGGATGGGTGTGTTTCTGTCTGAGGGAGGGATCATATCTGGAGTTAATACTTGTGGAGGATCAATCCCTTTGCTGACCTTCTGCTGAATGAGATACATGGCGAGTGCAAACTGGTCTTTGCTGAGCTTTCCCATCTGTCTCGTGTCTGCCAAAGCCCTGATAAAAAAACAGATCATAAACCCAAGAAAATCTTATTTCTGCCCTACTAAAAAGCCTGATATATATATATACATATAATTTCTTCTTGGTTCATCCTTATCAGAGCTTACTTATTCTAGTATATATTCCATAAACAGTGCAGTATTTTATTACACATATTTAACTGAATAGAGTAGTGATAGTCTGAGAAAATATTTAGAGCACTAGAACTTCAAAAGACAATCACAATTCACAGACTGACCTACTGCCCCCCCTCCCAGAAAAGCAAAGGGAGTATTTATTTCTCCCTTAATTTTCCATATAGCCCACATATTGCAGTATGTGGACAAGCAAAAGAAGTTGGGGGTTTTTGTTTGTTTCTGGTGTTTTTTTAATGTTAGGGTCACATTCTGAATCTGAGTTCCCAGATTAGCAAGTTACAAAAATACAGCTAGCAAGGAATTCTTACCATATATGTGCTAGGAGATTCTGAGATAGACCTGAATGCATAAAAATGTCCTTTACTTCTTGGCCACTCACAAACCCATCCATGTCTGTGTCCGTTTTTAAGAAAATTTCATCGTATCGCACTTTTTCAGACACTGGTACCACCCAATTCACAGCTGGCTGCAAAACAAAGGTTGGTATTTCAAAAGAACAGAAATAGTCTTTATGACACACTGAGTATATATGACATTATCCAGAGCTGGATGTGCTGAACATCTTGCATACTCCAGTCTGACTGGTAAATAAGTATTTTCACTGCATGTTTTAACTTCACACTTTTTATCTGAATAAAAACACTGCTAAACAGCTATTCATCAGTTGAAAAGCATTAATTCTTAGGAAATACAGACCCAACTAGGCATATAAAGTCCTCAAGCTAATAGCAGGAGATTTAGAAGTAGATTAATGATTTCTTTGGTATTAAAGCAGATACACAAACAAAACCTTTCTATGGTTTCACTTTCTACATAAAGTGAAAATTCCTCCTAAGATTTGCTACCTCGTGGTCACTAATTAAAACTCACCCAATGTTCTTCCAAGTCTTACCATTCTCATTTCACCCTCTCCACCCAAATCACCCAAACACATGAGGCAGAAATTAAAAATGTATTTATTTTTCCTACAGCTTACAAACACACAAATGTACAAAAATAAGAAATAAAGACATGTACCTGTGCTGGTTTGATGCTGTGCTTGGGAGACAAGCTCCCTGCACTGTTCAGGCTGTTGACACTGCCATGGGATGGGGTGGAACGGAGGCTGTCTTTTGGGGGAGGACTTGCAGGAAGAACAGGAACTGCACCAGGAAAGACTGATGTCTTCTTTCTTTTAGAAGGTGGTATGAGAGAAGGGGGCAATTGTGAAGGAACTGACTCTTTCTCAAGAGCTCTATAAACCAAATGCATTGCCTGCAAAGGCAAAAAGGTCAGATAACATTCACAATTATTAGAAAAAGCAACAAGATCTTCCTGTGTCAGTTATTTACATATTAGCAAAACAAAGACAGCAAGACTAGAAATGTAAACCAGAGCAATTAATGTTGAATGTAATTCCAACAAGTTTAATCTTGACACAGGCAAGAGTCAGTAGATGGACTCCAGGAAGGACATCAAATAACTCCATGTGAACAATTTAGATCAGAATAGTTGACTGTAGCACAGAAAGCTGCAAAGCTCTTGAGAAAGAAATGAGCTGTTTGCTTCAACAGACAGTCTAGGCAGTGAATTGAGAATTTAAAGCAACCTACCACAGCAAATTCATCCTTGTCCAGGTGACCATCTTTATCAATATCACTGAGATCCCAGACCTACAGCAATTAAGATTAAAAAATGATTTGCAGACCAAGTTACACTTTATGTATTCATTGTATTAACATGCCCTCTAAAGACTCCTCATAGATTTTGGTGAAAATCATGTTAGTTATACTACCTAGCTAAACATTCTCTGATGAAATAGACTGGATTAGAATCTTCTGGCCACATGAATCAACACTGACTCTAACAAATTCTGGCTGCAACACAGGCAGGTTTTTCATCTTTCTATGATGCAATTATGGAGTCATCAAGCTGAGTAAAAGCATTCAGAGGTGGCTTTCAGAACTGCCCAGAGGGTGTGGGCTAGCAGATCATTCAAATTCCTCACAAGAAAGTTCAACAGAAAATGCAATACATCTCTAATTCCTATTCCATTCCTAGATGATTAGGGTTTTCTACTGAAAACTAAAACTATGTGCAGCTTCCTCTGGCTCCCTGAATTTCCTGTTGGAGAGAATTTAAGCATTTATCAACTTTTTTAGTTCATTATTAGGTGAGGCACAGTCAATGAAACTTGCAGAAGATTTAGAGAGATACAAAACTTGGTGAACTCCAACATAGCACTGTTTAATCATCAATATGACCTAGAGACAGTAGAGTCCACAAAAAGCCAAGACTTGAGGCTCAATTGTGAGAACTCTGCTTTATCACTGGACCCTTGACAAATTCAAGCTCCTTGATCAGTCCTTTGTCCATTTCCTCAGTGCCTTATCTTGTCCACAAACTTTTCTGTAAGAGGCAAAAGCTTCCTGAATTTCTACTGTGACAATAACTAGATAAAATCCAAAGCCTTTCAGGACTTCACAATACTCAAGTACAGAATTAAAACAAATCATACTTAGATTTTGTAGATAATACAGAGCAAGAGGCACTTCTTCCTGAAGAGATAAAAGTATGTAACGCAGATAGAACTCTGACACAGAATGTACTCAGAAATATCAATATGCAAAGCATTAAAGAATGTTTTTAATGGAGGCAGAAAAATACTTTAAGGTCTGCTTCCCTTGCAAGTATATAGTGGATGCACAAAACTCAGACCTTGGAAGTATTTATAAATACACATGAAAGAAAAACCAACTTGAAAATTTACACTACAAATACAGGAGGATGTTTTAAGGTATTCCCCTGTACAAATAGAGGATGGATTTAATGGTATGTCTAATAACTCACATTTGTCAAAATGACAAAACAGCAGAATCTAATGTCCTAACAGCTATTATGGTTCAGGAAAGCTTTTTCTTGTTTTTAAATAATCAAAATCAAATTTCCAGCTCTTAAATGAATAGAGAGACAATGAAGCAAATCTACTCTAGGGCTGAAATTACTACTCTTGCTCTTATTTCTAAGTGGAAGACTTCAGAGTCTTTAATGTTCCTGCTTTATAGCATGCACACAATGCAAAATCTCAGCCAAAACCTGATCTCTGTTGATTAATTACATTTTTAACATTGCAACTATGAGAAGCTAAATAGAGACCAGCTAAATCTAAACAACTTACTTACCCTTCCAAGGATATCAAGAGGTAGCTTTGAATTCATCAGTACTGGTTTTACTTTGTCTCCTGAAAGTAAACCATTTACTGGCAAAAGGCTTTCAAAAATACCATCAAACTTTGCTTTTTCTTCCACCTAGTTGGTAAGAAATAGTCTGAATAAGTAAAAAAGTGTGTCTGTGTGAGTAATGAAAATGAGATCTTGCAAGAAATTAAGATTGGTCAGTAAAATATTCATCCTAAATTTCCAAGCTTTCTTGCAATTGCCACTGTACTGTTTTTAAATGTAAACCCATAGAGAAAGCTTTGAAATTAAGTTCCTAAATCTAAAGATTATGACAGCTGAGAGATTTTATCATGCAGTAGACAAGCTGTGCTTCTGTTTGAAAGTAACTTTGATAAACTCTATAGAACTAAAACTTATTCTTACCACTTTAAAGTATATATAACTACAAGTTTTTTTTATTAAATTTCTACCTTTTGGAAATGTTTGGAGTTGAAAATTACCTAAATACAAATATCCCCACATATGCATGAGAAGTTATTTTTTCCAAATTATATATATTGCTTGTATCATTGAATACTAATTAGAACATAGGAACTCAAACTTTAAATTAATAGTTCAGACTGGATGTGGAGAAACATTTTGCTGTTCCCAGTGGGGTTCCTTTATACAAACAAAGTGCCTAATTGTAAGATTCTGGAAGAAATCCAGGCAGAAGATTAAAATTCATTTTCTTAAAAACATCCCACCAGTGGTTGTCAAAGGGTTGTTTAATACTTATTGCATATCTAAAACTACACCTTGGTGTTCTCTGTTGCACAGAAAGGGAGGTCTCTGACATGGGAAATACATTTGATACAAAATCTCTCACTGGGAAAATTACACACAAGAAAAATATTCTAAAAAAAGGATGGAATGTGTACTCTTTTACACTTACCCTAACAGCCCAGTGAGTCTCTGTTGAGGGTGGTGTGATCAGCAAAGGACTGCTAGTGTCATGCTAAAAATTAGAAAAATTTTTATTTATATATATATATATAAATAGATAAATATGCACACTTCTGTCTCTAGCACTTACTAATTGCACTAAATTTGAGATGGCCAGATATGAAGCTTAGCTATATAAATAGATAAATATACCCATTTCTGACTCTAGTACTTACTAATTGCACTAAGTTTGAGATGGTTATAGACATGAAGCTTAACACTGAGGAAAATAGCTAAACATGAACCTTTACATTGAGGAAAATAGCTTAACATGTACCTAAATAGAAGTCACACTCATTTTATAGCATTACAGTACTTGGGTAAGGACATCCAGTAGATGCAATTGGTATTCAAACACAGAACTAACAGAAGCCACAGAGGTTCTGCAGCAGCTAGTGCAGGGCAAAGCTGCAGCAATGCCTTTTACTACTCATTCCCAAAATACTACCCAGCCCCAAAATAATTTTTTTTCTTTCCTTCTTTTTCATGAATTCAGAGTTTAGCCACATCAGCTTCCTGACCAAGCTGACCAGAGTTAAACTCACTTTGGTTTTGCAGTCCAGGAAGGGGCCAGTTTCTTGTCACTCAGCATGACAAGACTGTGGCAGCCCTGGCTGCTGTGTCCTAAGGAACTGTTTGACAGCAGCCTGAAGCCCCAGAACCATGACATTTATGAAAAAAAAGATCATTCCAATGTTCCAACTGAAGCCTTAATTCTCATACAACAAATACCTGCATTTAAGTGGATACTACTTACGAATTTAGGAGGTGGCACAGTCAAATTCAGACTGCTCAGGTTTACCTCGTGGCCATTCTGTGCACATGCTACAAGGCGCAACGCAACGTAGAAACCCTACAAACAATTGTGTTGTCTATTAAAAAACAGTTTAAATCAGAAAAAAATAACCCAGCTACCATTTTTACTAACATTGTATACGTGCAACTCAGTACAAAGAAACCCCACATGTACAGCCCCATAATGACAACTACCCCTCTGCTTTTAAGGATGAGTCCAGAAAAATTTTACATTAACGGGAAACAAAGAGGAGAAAACTGAAAGTTAGTTTTGATGAAGAACTCTCTCCTAATTAAAAGTCAACATTTTTTCTTAAAAAATAATTACATTTTGAAAGAGTTCATTTGTATCTACAAGTAACTTGCTATTTGGTATTCCAAGCCATTTTTAGTAAAAATGTTAGATTTTTTTCATACACAAAAGTCTTCTAAAATCAAATCATAGTTTTCATTTGTGACTTAATGACTGTGTACCTACACAGTACACACACCAATTATTTACAAAACAAAAGAGATACAGAAAATTGGAACCAAACTTCTCCTGCAGCCTCACTTTGTAATACATTTGGATATGAGCAGTGCTGGGGAAAAAACTCATCTTGTAAACAAAAACTCAACACTGAAAAAGATAAAGATAACTGCTAGTGGTACCAGTGCTTGATCAAAACAAGGCTAATCTGAGAAAGGTAATACAGGAAGTCCACATGAACATTTCATTTACCTGTTTATCTAAGTATCCTTTACCCTCTGGGTCAGCCAAATCCCATATCTGAGGAGATACAAAATAAAAGCCACTGTGAAATTCAAAGAAAATTTAGCTTAACAGTTCCTACTGTATGTCTTCTTAAAGTGTTCATTCAGCTTTCAAGTAATGACACACAATGCTATTGAACTGTCAAGTTTGCAACAGAAATGTTACACAAAAACCAAATTTTCTTTTAAATTTTTTTCTTTCACTTAAAAGAAGTGTACAGACAAGTACTGCATTATCCATTTCTTTCAACTTACTTTTCCAAGGATGATATCAGAGAGACCAGATTTTTTAAGAAACAGAGCAGCTTCACTTGCCCCAACTCTCCCTGTGTATGTTGGATCTACCTGAAGGAGAAAAATTAACATTTATTTGAAACATGGCTGTTGTGAAAGCCGATTTAAGAAATGCAATGTCTCTCGCCTCTAGGTCAAAAGGGGTTACAGAAACAGCATCACCACTCAGAATTCACACAGTTTTAGCAGTGCAATGGGGAAAAGAAAGAGAAGGAAGTCTTGGGGAAGAAGAAACTGCACTTTATTTTTACTTTTCTTAAAGAACATACCTGTTTGTAATATGTTTCATATATTGGATTCCCAGTAGAAAACTGAAACACAAGAAAGGAAACAGAATAAACAACAATCAGAACTGACAGGAAAATAAATGTATAGCACTTTGTGGATTAATTCTATCAAAAACCTAAAATAGTGTGTTAATTTGCTGTGTTACAAACTGGACACTTGAAATTTAGGTGTGGATGACAGTGATCCACCAAGACCACAGACTACTGTCATCTCTTAGAACTTCTCATTCATCAGGATTCCCACCTCTCCTCACACTTAATGACATTACATAGGGATAAGGTTCTGAAGAACAGCTTTGAATTATTTGCTGAAGTATTTCAGATCTCAGTATGAGAAGCACTGATAACAAAGGTCCAGCTTTCAACACAATGCTGACCTACCTCCTGCACCATATACATCCTTATAGAATATTTTCAGTTAACAAGTATACACACACAAAGAGAGCCCTGTGTTAACACATTTTCAAGACTAGGATCTTAAACTAAAACAGAGTAAAAGAAAAAAAAAATCCAAACCAAATATATATACATAATGAATAGCAAATTAACAACTCTGACAGTTCCCTGACAATGCTTTTGGAGGATTTCAGCTTGGTGTAACCACTGCATTACACAAAAGCTGCAGACCCAAGGGAAGCCCTGCCTTTTCAGTGTACTAAACAAGCAGATCCCAGTTCCTCTTGCTGACATTCCAAGCAAATGGCAACTGGAATGCCAAAAGATGCAGGAGCCCCAAAACCTCTCTTCTCACACGTCCCCCAGAGTTGCCACATCAGTTCGAGCCCTGTGCAGGTATCCATCCACACTGCTCTCCTCAGCCTCACTGCCAACAGCAAAACCCATCTAGTCAAAACCAGATCAGTCCTTAGACCACTCAGAGGCCTTAAAAAGAAAGCAACAAAACAACCCAATAAAAAGTTTAATGAGCAAAACACAGAGGTATCACAAAACCTGCTTGGGACAACCACTCTCCACCTCCAGGACAGCAGTCAGACACCTGAAAAGGAGTATTTCACACTCAGTCCCATCACTACTATGTCCCCTCCCAAATGTCACCTTCTTCCTTGTCATCCTCATGGATTTCCAGATGTTCTGCCTACTCTGAGAGGAAGGAAGGCAGGCAGGAACATGATGAAAGAAAAAGACCAATCAAGAACATGAAAATTTTATTTTACACCAACAGAACCTTCTTGTGAGTTTACAATAAACATGCTAACTCTTCATTTAAGGAGCTATCCGTAACAACTGATTTCTCTGAATCAAGCACAAGCAAACACTGACTCTCTGAAGATTACAGCTCTATTTGAATAGAAAAATCCTGCATTTTCAGAACAGTTTCCTAAGCATCTTAAATGTACTTCACTTATATCCATCAACAAAATAAGCTGCTGCATTTTCCAACATCAGCAGCCTCTGGAAGCTCTCGCTCTTCCTGATAGCAGACAGGATTTCAGAAGGATGCTGCAAACATAACTCATAAATCTGACTATTCTTTGTGCTGGCATGTAAACGATCAGCACATATAAGCATTGTGTTCCTGTCCAGGCAGGAAACACATCATTCAGAGAAAAGGTGGAAGTAGGAAATAGCCTGTTCCACTCTGAAGAAAACTCAGCATGTTTTCAGCCAACTATCACCAAACTATGCACCTCTTGTTTATCAGAAAGCTCAGACAAGAGAGTCAACCACCAACTACAAGCTCCTCTAACTGATGCAGTGAGTGACCTAGAGCATGCAGACACTGGATTCATACCAAGATACAGAGCAAACTGCTCCAGCAGCAGGACTGAGTGATCTCATCCCATCACCAGACACTCCTGTCACCCCCATTTGATATTGTCAGCCACGACTGGAGCTGACTTACCTGGCAGAGGTGGCAGGAAGCCAGGGTGATGTGCTTCAATGCTGTGGAATTTCTTCTACAGCAAATTATGCACCCAAAGCACTTCAAGATCAACTCTCTACTTGCAGAATTTTATAAAGATTCAGTCTTTCTGACCGATTTACCTAAATGACTGCATCTCTGTGATGAAGCAGACCAGACAAAATGGGTTCAAGTGATAAAAATAGCACAGCTCTCTATCTACTCGTCACCACACGTGATGACATCACCATCATTCAAGAGGATTCTGTCATTTGGTGACATCTGCTCATGAAGGACCAACCCAAGACTGTCAACACCAGCAGAGACAAAAGTTTTGAAGAGCACACAGTTGATGATGTCAAAGATAACCTGTTAGAGAGTTTCAGTTTGACTAACAGCTTATCCACCCCGTGGTTCCTACTCCTGCCCTATACTCCCCAAAACATCACCTCTGACCAACTCTTTAGACCATCTCCCAAAAAGACCCTTCAGAGCCCTAGTGCCTTGTTTGAGCTCCAAGTTGACTTCTTGTTCAGAAGTTGAAGTCTTGAGGCTGCACACTGTGTTTGTGGCACGCAGAGCACACTCATGGATACAGCTCCAAGTCCTTTAGATCAGGTCTGGCAAAAAGGCATGAGTAAGCACCTGCCACCAGAACAATTAATTCTCCTTCCTGAAGTCATCTCAGGGTCATAAAGAGCTCTGGATCACATTAATTATTTTTAATAAATTATTATTATGATAAATGATTAATGATAAAATATTTTAAGGTGCTTGAATTACCCACACTGTTTACAGCTCTTAACATGTTGGTACCAATAATCTTATTTTATAGCTTTCTGAGTATACACACCTCAACACTGTAACACGTGTACCCTCTCCTATTCAGTCTAATTCCATTTCTGGCATTTACTCTAATTAACACACATCTCCTCAGTAATCACAAAACAGGCTATTAGAAGAGGAAGTTTATAACTTTAAAGGAAATTCTGTTTACAGCTAGATTACTCTTGAAGGTTCAATATAGGAAAACAAGTTTTAGAACTACAATGCTACCACTGAATTAGTTGGAAAATACCATAAAAATAACTGATATGTTTACAGAATGTGGTCTTTATCCTCCTAAAAATAACATTTTCTATCAAAAGGAATACCATTGATGCCAGTCTCTCAAATGAGAATTTAAATAGAGAAACTGGATTTCTAGAGTAAGTATTTGAAAATTATTTTATTTCTACCAACGTATTATAGAAGTTTCACAACTGCAAACCCTTTCACATCCAGAGTTTGACTTACATATTTTGTTCCACATGAATCACTTAAAATTTTTTGATAACAGTTTGTGTGCACATGGATGTTCTCAGATGTTTCTGAATATGTGCACTTAATCAAACCAATGTTAATCAGGACTCTGGCTAAACAGAAACTAAACAGCAGTACATGCTCTTAGTAAGACACAGCAAGTTATGCTACTCAAGCACCACGTAACTCCACCGAGTTAAATAAATTTTAGATAAATTTTATCTAAATAAATTATATTTAGATATAAGATAAATTTTTAGAGTATCACAACTCAAAGATCATTATTAAAAGGAAATTGATATATTTAAATAATCTGAACTCCTAATAGGAGCAATTCAGAATGCCTGACTGGACTAGGCACAGTATAGAAAATAGTTTTTGGTTTCAAGACATTGAAGGTAGTGGGGTGGTGTTACTTTTCTTTTGCTTTAAAGGAAATAAGTAAACTGACGCTTTTCACACGGGTATGGAAAATTATAAAGAGTGATCACACTGCTTAGGCTTGAATTATTTGGGTGAGAAATCAATCAAAAAACTTGTAACAACAGAAATCAACCCAGGGTTTCCAAGCATTCCACCAGAGCTGGAAACAGCCTCTCCCAAGGGTCAGGGGTACGTGCCCTGTCCCTTGCCCTAAAGAAGCTTCTCCTCCTCCTGACAGGCGAACACCTCCCGCTCATCCCTCAGCCCCTTCCTTCCCTCAGTCCCCGCACCTCCCGAACACCCCACACGGCCACGGCACCCCGTCACAACAGCTCAGCACTTCAAGGCGGCATCCCCCGCCGGTACCGACAGGAAAACGGGGTGAGGAGCGGGGCACCAGCCCTTGCCTTCAAACCCCCGGCCCACGGTAATCCCGGCGGCTCGGGGGGGAGAAGCGCCAGGCGACCCTCAGCCCCTCCCCAGGGACGCAGCTCCAGGGCCTCCATGAGGGGAGGGCTCCGGCACAGCTTGTGGCCCCCCAGCAGCGCTCGCCCCGGGCCCGGGGCACGGCGGGGGCCGCTCGCCGCCCTTGCCCCGCCCGGGTCCC